>CAUYLG010071765.1:0-69641 GCA_963573385.1 Cacajao melanocephalus | reverse complement strand
GCTGGACCTTCCCCGTTCAGCTGTGCTTACTGTGAAACTCTCAGTCCTCAGCGCTTCCAATTGCTGTTCTCCTTGTGGGGACGGGACCAGCCGAGCCGGAGTCGTCCCGTGTACTCCGCGCCGAGAAGCGCCGTGCTGGGGTGCCGGCGAAATAGCCGCGCCGGCCAAAAAAGTCGCGCTGGCGACCTGTGTGGCTCCTCCGCCGGGAATCTCCTAGTCTGTGGGCAACAAAAATTCGTCTGAAAGTGCGGCGTCCACTCGCTCTCTGCGGTTTCACTGGGAGCTACAATCCTGAGCTGTTGTTAATCGGCCATCTTGGATCTCTCTCCGATACGGTTCCTTTTCTGTCACCATGTTTATAGAATCACTCATATAATGAATGATTAAATGGTTACATGTGTATAGGTTTTGAGAAGTAGTATTATTAGGTAGTATCAATAAGTTCCTTTCATTAAGGATCAAGAAAAATAGTAACACTTTGTAACTGTGTATACAGATATATATATATATATATATATATATATATATATATGCACATACATAGAGAGAGAGAGAGAGTATGCGTATATATATATGTACATACACACACACTACATGTATTATGTGCTATATACTATTAGGCTAGTGCAAAAGTAATTGGGATTT
Organism: Cacajao melanocephalus; assembly: GCA_963573385.1. Classification (NCBI taxonomy): domain Eukaryota; kingdom Metazoa; phylum Chordata; class Mammalia; order Primates; family Pitheciidae; genus Cacajao; species Cacajao melanocephalus. The sequence continues at coordinate 68,996 of CAUYLG010071765.1, read as the reverse complement.
TGCCATTGCTCCTAATGGCAAAAGCCACAATTACATTCAGTATGTAGTACAGTATACACTATATATTTAGTATATACTACATATATGTACTATATACTATGTACTCTCTCTAAATATGTATATATTCCGTTCTTTTAGAAAATACATAATGCTTGTTCATGCATAGCTAAGGAAAAAAGAAAAAATAAAGAAAATACATAATATATAAAATTACATATTATATAATATGATATATATTAATTATATATTATATGGTATACATTATCTCTCTCTATATATATATATATATTTACCTTTCTAATGACTTCACCCTGATGTGTGATTTCTTTTAACTCTCCAACAATAGTTACAATACATTATTTCTAAGGCAGAAAATAAAAACCATGGGAAACTTTCAGTCTTGCTTACACATGAATAGCAAACCGAAAAATTTTATTACGAAACTCATATGTGTTAAAATCAAAGACTTCTTATTAATGATATATTTTATATAGAGATCTAAAATTTCTTACAAATATGATCTATTTACCTCTTAAAATATCTGTGTTGGACAAGTGGCAAAGATAGCTTTGTCCCTGTTTGCAGGCGGGATGACCATGAAAATATGAAATGACGTTCCCTGGATCAGGTGGATCAGGTGGAAAGCCACCGAGAGAACAAAAGCAGAAGTAACAGTTGCAGGACTGATGGTGCCCAGTGAAGAGTGCTTAGGGAAAATTGTCAAAAATCACATGTTTTAGCATTCATTTCTTCTTGAAAATTTATGTATTATTGTGGCTGTGCTAAATGGCCACATCCTTGTAACTTGTGCTTCTTTTAGTTCTAATATCCTCTTAATGAATTTTTTTTCAGCCTTTATGTAAAAGTTTTAAGTCATCAACATCATATTCTCTCATCTGATTATTTCAGGGAAGCCTTTCTCTAGCTATAATTTCCTTCCTTTTCTGCAATGCTGTTTATTTTTATGTAGTTTTTATGACTTATTCCCTGTAGACTAGTAATTGTTTTTCCTATCTGGCTAAACCTTTGTAACTTCCCCTATTTACTTATTACTTTCTCTCCGTGCATGTATGCATTTCCACCATTACATTCTCCAAATCTTCGCTTCTTCCTCCTCTTTACTTTTATCACTCTTGTTTCTTATCTCACACACACACACACACACACACACACACACACACGTGCACACACACACACACATTCTGTTTCTCTTCGATGGAGCTATTCTAAGAAACTTCCTTGAATATTTATAGCAGACTCCTTAACATAGCTGAAAAAATGTTCAAAAGCAGCTATAACCAAGGTTTGCTCTTTATGGTCTTAGTTTATACCAATAAATTTCCACTTGTACCCAGAGCTTCTTTAAACTGTGAATTGTCATTCTTCTGAATGACAGGCATGACTCTCAGTGAGAACTCTCCTAGCTGTCCTTTTAGCCTCAACCGCAGGCTATTAAAAATCTATTGGGTTTTTGAGGGTGAGCCTACACCAAATGAATCTGGCTATAGAGGCTACAAGATTAGGGTTCTTAAGTATGTGTTGGCCACTCCAGTGTCACTTTGAATGGCATTCTTGTCTTTATTTACATTATATTCTTAGGGTCCATCAATGTCTTCAGAATTCTGGACTGAGATCTAATGATATATTTTCAAGAGCAGTAGTATGGCTTACCAAGCTAAGCTGAAATTCCTCCTGAAATTCTGTTTCTGGATTTTAGTAGAATCTTACTGACCTTGGGCAAGTCACTTAGCTTCTATGTATCCATTTTTAATCTGTAAGACAGAAGTAATATTACTAACTTTCCCCATGGGCTTCCCATAGGAGAAAAAAGAAAAAAGAACAATCCATTGAAATGACAGTCAGGCTTTCTGAGGCTGCAGCAACAGTGTTTAAGCCTTTAAGCCTAAAATATCTAAAATTTATTTTCTTAAAATATCTTTCTGATAAATATAGGTAGGTACCGAAAAGAAATAAAAAGGCTCAAGGGGCCAGGGGATGGGTAGAACAGAAAGGTTTTTAAGTCTGTAGCATACTGGTATCAGAACTAAAAATTACACTTAGCCTTTCTCATTTTGATCAAATGTTCTTGCTATGAGAAAATACTGCCTCATAAAAGGTGCCCTTAAAATATTCAAAGAACTACTGCCACCTTTCTCTTTTCTTTGATATATTTTTACAGAAGCTTTTCTTGTATTAACCATTCATGGCCATGATAAACAATTAACTTCGTTCATGGTTTCTGTCTCAAAATTGAGAATAATATTTCTGTATTGGATGTTTTACCAAATGAGTTTTTCACAGAAAATGAAGCTCAAAGATAAAGCAATCACACTCTACTCATTTCTGTGTACTAATGCTATATCTGGCATATATTTCAACATCTTTCTATATCTGCCTGGACTTTGTTGGGGAGAAATTCAAATGAATCAATATTTTCCAACAACCTCCTACATTTAAACCATAATGCTAAGAATTACAGGGGGTAAAGGGTGAATAACACATGGTCTCTGACCTCATACAGTCCATTGTAGAAGCTTACAATCTAATTCTCAAACCACACTTGTCTTCATCTGAAGTGAAGACACCAGAGATATTCTTAAAAAGTAGCCTAAGGAGTCAGATATTTTCACTATACAGGGATTTGAGCAGTCACCAAGAAAAACTCCATAGCATTATGGATCTGTTAAGATTATAGATGTGAAAACCCTTTGAACGCTGAAAATACCCTGCAAAAAATAAAAAAGGCACAATGTGAATACATAAAGATATAATGGCACTTTCATTGTGTTTTGGAAACAGGCAACCTGGAAATGCTTTGATCAGCTCTGTCTTAACACCTACTATCACATGGTAAATTCTGGGTGCAGATTCTCAGTGCTACAGTCCGTAGTCCCTGGGGAATGCCCATTTGCACGAAACTTGAAAAGTTAGTTTTTTCATGATGACAATAAGGGCAATAGTGCATTCAGTCTTTATTTAGGCAACTGATTCTCATAGATTTCAAAAGCTACCATGTTCTGCAGCAACACCTTTTTTGATAAACTACAATGGCTACAGTGTTCTACTTTTCATTATTCTTCTTATCCTCAAAGAGAAAGATATCTCTTTGAGGAAATATCAACAGAGTTAACATAAGAAATATATAGTTTCTTCCTCATGAAATTAATTTGGCATTATTTTTGAGGTGTGGAGCATCCTGGCAACTGCTTTGGTTTAAAACTCTATGAGATTTGGGAAAAGCACGTTTCAGAATGTTTAATTCAGCAATACAAAAGGCACTAATGAAATATGCATGTATGAATTTTATATCATATTAGTTCCCTCTTTCTTGAAATCTGAATAAAAGCCAAACATCTGGATTATGTTTGAAAAGCCTGAATTTCCAATTTTCAGAGAGATCCAGTCTATTTTGACATTGCACACTTAGCCTTAACATTTACAGTGTGCTATTAACATTACTTGCAATTGTAGAAAAAAAAGTTTAGATTTAAACAAACTTGGTGCCTCCTAATGCTAAAAATAAATCTATATTTGAAATGGCTGCTGCTGCTGCTGCTGCTGCTGCACAACCATACACATCCATAGTTCAGGCTTCATCAGCATTTTCATTATAAATACTTGCAGTGAACAGGCCTGTAATTCAGCTATAAAGATATGTGGTAAGCTGTGATATATAAATTCTACTATGATTGTATATTAAAACAACAAACAGCAATTCATACATCACTTAGTTTGAGATCCTATTCATTGACTCAGGGCTTTCTGAAGGTCTCAAATATTCAAGATACTCTATGACCAACCAAAGAAGACATAGCCACCATCTTTTGAAAGTTTATTCTTCAAATTTACAGGACAAATATTTCTGCTTTTATAGATATTTGGGTATATTTTGGCAGCCTAGACTAAAGGCAAGTAAATATTTGTGGTCTTAGTAGTTTAGGGATGTAAATATAGATATCATTGCTTTATCTCATTTCATTATCATAGTTTATTTAGGAGATAGATTGTCAATCAGGTTTTAGAAGGTAAGGCAAATAGTGGTATGTCCACACAAGAGGTCAAGGAAGATAGAAGAATGTGACTGTTGTGTTTGAAGTTTGCCTAATAGTAATTCTTCAGTGAACTTTTATTTACTACGCTTAACTTTTTATTGGATTTCTTATAGCACATATTAGGTAAAGGTTTTCTTTTGTTACGTATGGAAAACAGCTAGAGTCAAAGATTTTTCTTTTTCCTTTTCTTCTTACTTTGCATTATTAGAAAATTCTAAATTATGTAGTTGTGCTGAGTGCAGTGGCATGTACCTGTAGTTCCAGCTACATAAGAGGCTGAGGAAGGTGGATTACTTGAGTCCAGGAATTAAAGGTTATAGTGTGTGCTCATCATGTCTGTGAATGGCCAACTGCACTCCAGCCTGGGCAACATAGCAAGAACCTGTCTCAAACCTTAAAAAATTATGTAGTGGTGCCAAATTCCACAGAAATAGCTATGTTTAGAGATGTTTGTTTAGGTTGGGAAATGGAAAACAAAATAAATGAAACTTTTACACTGAGAACTTGTTTAAAGGAGAAAACTGAGTTTCATTACATTAATTGCTGTGACTCAAGTCTTTTTTCCTTTCCACATTGCATACTCTAACAGATATTACATAATCGCATAACTATTTTTACTATGTGCTGACATGACATTACAACAGCCCTGATATGGTGCATCATAATGAAACCATAATTAGAGGAGTCATGATGTATTATGGCAATGATCCACATCATCACTAAAGTGCATTGGAATGCACAGAAAACCCATTGAGATGTGTAGATTTTCAACATAATATAACAACCATGAAGATTCATAGCATGGAGGAGAGATTGCAATTATGCCCATGCTGCTGGTAGCAAGGGCTTAAATGCACATCTTCGATATCTACTGAAGAATGTCTGTATAGATGAAGGAAATTTTTGAGGGTGGTATTTATTTTGAAATTTATGTCTTTTAAAAAATTTAAAGGAAGGACATTGTTGAAATATAAACCTAACCACATAAATTCTATAGTAGAAGTCTCCTATATTTACCAAATAAAAGGACTTGAAAGGTTTCATTCTATACCTCAAATTCAATGAAATACCTCTCTAAAGCAGGATACATTGAAGACAATTTTGGAATGTTCAGTTAACCCTGCCCTTTCTTTTGGTTCTCTATATCCCATCTTGAGCTTAGATTATACAGCTTACATTTTATGTGGTTGTGTCTTTGCTTCACTGTTGTTCTCTCAGATTTTTCTGCATGAGAATCTTGTTCCTGAATCTTGTTCCAGCGAGTGACAGCTTCTTCTTAACTTGGTGATTTTCAGTCTTGGCATTTCTTTTACCTGGAATAATGTGATTTTTATGGCTGATCTTATGAATGTGGATCTAAAGAAGCTCAACTTTCTAAAACAGAAAGGAACTTTAGGCTCTATCTTCCAGGCCAATCCTCATTGAGTGCTTCATTTGCCCATAATATATCCCAGCCAAGTAGACATCCCATCTCTGCCTGAACACCTCTGGTGAATGGGAACTTACTATGTCCCATGCTGTGTTCCTACTCATGCTTCAGCCTTTGACCCCCAGCCTGACCTCTGAGGTCTGATGGAACAAATTAATGTTTTTTATGCAAAAGTCCTCTAAATATTCAAAGTCTGCTAACATGTCCTTCCTCTCTTCTCTCACCTCTAACTCTTACTTGCCCTCTTAGCTGAATACCTTTAGCTCCTTCAACATCTTGACCCTTGGGGAAGTATTGAATCTTCTTCCTTACTTGAGAGCTTTTTTTTTTTTTGGTACATTTAATACATTGCCTAGGTCCCTTTTAGAAAATGAAATACAAGCAGTATAAGGTTGGTGCCTAGCAAATCACAGTCAAACTAATATATCCATTACCTTATTTATTTATTTATTTTTTGACTCTGTGTTTCTCTTAATTCAATCCAAAATCTTTTTTCCTTTTGATAGGGACAGGAAGCAGAGAAATACTGGGTAGAAGAGGGTGGGATCCCTGGTGAGGGCTCTACCCTTAAGCCTGGACCCACAGCTCTAAATGAGAACATGCATTCCTGTTTTCCTACCTGAATGTTGCCTGTTCCAAAACCACCCTGGTGCACCATGCCCTCCACCCTGAACCCATAAAAACCCCAAGCTCCACTGACAGAGCAGAGCAATGCAGCAGAGAAGCAGAGAAGAGAAGAAGCATCTGAATGCCAAGAGGAGTTGAGCAGGCTGGGGACAGTCAGAAAGGAGTTCAGCCGGGGCTGGCCAAACTCCAGGGAAAGATTATCTTCTCACTCCATCCCCTTTCCAGCTCCCCCTTGCACTGAGAGCCTCTTCCATCACTCAATACAATCTTCTGCATACACCACCTTTCAATCCATTTGTGTGACCTGATTCTTCCTGGACACCAGAGAATTCAGGATGCATCAGGTGCAGGAACCCAAAAAGGCTGTCTTGCTGACTCTTCACTAAGCTGTTTAACACTCAAGCCATCCACAGATGGCAAATGCTAAAAGAGCATTGTTTGTAACATGTGCCCTCTGAGGCTCCAGAGGTTGTGGGCAACCCCTAGATGCTGCTGCGGGCCAGTGTGGGGTTTGTGTGACCTCATTCTTCCTGGATGCCAGAAAGAATTCAGGATGCACCAGGTGCAGGAACCCAAAAACGCTGTCTTGCTGACTCTTCACTAAGCTGTTTAACACTTACGCCATCCACGGATGGTAAACGCTGAAAGAGCATTGTTTATAACACGTGCCCTCTGAGAGTCCAGAGGTTGTGGGCAACCCCTAGATGCTGCTGCGGGCCAGTGTGGGGTTTGTTCCTGCTGGCACCCAAAGTCACTTGCCTGGCTCCTGCACCCGCTCACCTGCATACTCCCCCTCCTGCAAGGGGTTTGAGCACAGGTGGCCGAGTAAACACCTGTATCACAAGTCTTGTGAAGGGGTTAAGGGAACTCTCCTGTCTCACTTTTTAAAAAAATGTACATCTACCTTCTGTTATCTGTTGACTCACATTGAACCTAAAGGCAAGTGAAGCCTAGGCACCTCCATTCTTTATGCAGCTTTGGAATTTTATCTTTTTGAAGGGGGAGTGGTGTGGTGAAATGGGATGGTTATTAACTCTGTCAGACTTTACATTTGTCATTTCTCCTTCTTAGATTTAACTCATTATGGCAACATGTTTTGCTCCTTTTAGAGTCTGTTATCATGTGAAATAGACATTATAAAGTAGTTGCCTGCAGCTTCATATCCAGAGACATAGTTTGGTCTGTGTAGTGTTAAAAAGTTTTAATGCAGCATATAACAATTTTGAGACTTCACATAAATATATATAGGCTTTAAAAAATTTGTATCTGGCCATACCGAACCCATGTTCAAGCCATATTTCCACATGGTAACAGTTGGCAGAGCTGCGTAAGGGTTGCCCCTTTTAGATGAGGCATATGCTTTCCCATCCTCCATGGCTCACACAATGCCCTCTTATCTCTTACTGATATTAGATATTAGTAATAATCACATTTATGCATTTTTTTTAGTAAAAAAATAGTTATCTTTTTTATGACAGTAGCAATAGTTAGAATATGAAAGAGAGAAGAGGATTTATCCTTGATATCATCTGCCTGGTAGTGAGGTGGAGCTGGCTAATACTGACTTATGAGAGCATATTGTTAAATATTCAGGAATTTTACCAGCAGCAACAACCATTGGTAGATTGGAATCAGCCACATTGGGAGTGTTTAAACAAGGGAAATCAATGAATGCTACAAATCAGGTCTTTTTCTTTTTTCTTCTTTTTTTTTTCCTTAGAGAGCCAGTTTACTAGCATACCACTACCTTTAGGTATTTGAGTTTATGATCTCTGAGCTAAAATATATATTATACTTTATTGATCAATGAGATTAGTATAATCTGGTAATCTGATCAATATGCCATCTTCATATTTTCCTTATCTATGTCATTAATAAAATATTTAATAAGAATGAACCAAAGAAGAGACCTATGGCATAACATCCGTTTAGCAGTGATCTTTACATACGGTTGTTCAACAGGTCCTCAGTAAAGCTCTCTGTGCTTCTAAATGATGTCATCCATCTGCTCACTTTATGGTTATGAAAATCTAATAGACGCCCATACACCTGATCCAGGAATTCACATCCTTGCTGTAGGAATTTAAGTCATTAGATTTTGGGTGTGTGTTCTTAGCAATTTAATTATGTTTAAAATCTGGTTAGTAGTATAGTAAATAGCTGGTATTGCTACAAAATTGCATTGGAAAGGTAATAGGATTGAATTTCTACACAAGTTGACACTCAATTAAAATTTCCATATATCCAGTGAGTTAGCCAGTTCTTGGCTGGAGAGTTAAGCAGATGCCTTCCTACTAAGCCGATCACTTCAAAACAGGCAAAATTTGTAATAGAGTCAAATTAGGACTGAATGTATTAACTTAAACTGGAGTTCAGCTTATCAAATACAGATCAAAAGCAAGAAATAGACTAGAGAGCACATGGGATATTTCTTCCTTAAATTTCTCTATTTTTTATTGACACTGGGGGAAAAATAGCACATTAAAACCTCCTTACTGAATTACTGTCCTAAACCAATAGATCCATGGGGCTTGTTCAGCTAAAAGCCACAACAGACTTTGTAATGCAATGATGTAATCTTGGCTTTGTGTCATTTATATTCAACCTAAAAAAAACCAATTTTCCTGAATAGACAGGCTGACAACAATATTGTTCGGTGTGGGTTTTTATTTGGATTCTTTCCAAATGGTTCACATGCCTTCACAGTAACACATCATGCCTGCTTACGTTTTTTTGCCTGAATTCTAAACTTTTCCCCTTTTACTAGCTTTCTATTTTTCTTTTAAGGTCTCAGTTATGTTTGTAAAACTAACCAGCTCTACCACAAAATTAGGATGTATCTTGCAGAGAGCATTCATTTTACTTTTTGCATATTTTTCCTGAGGTCATGTCAAGGTTAGTTTGAATTCCATCCTACATTAAGACTTCTTTCACAGCTATTTAGCTCGGCAGCCTACTCCCCGCTGGGGTCTGCCCCTTGGGCACGTCAAAGCTTCAGACCTGACAAATCACACACAGATGAAGCTGTACAGTTTTTTAAACAGTTTCATCAGTAACTTTTTTTTCTTTTTCACTATCCTCCTTCATGTTGAGATTTTTTTTTTTCTGAATTACCATTTCAGGAATGTTGATTTCTGTTTGAGACAATTTGTTTTTACATCAGAGTTTCAGACTAGCAAAATCATTTATTTTATAGTAAAGGATATTAATAGCCTTCTGGTCACCAAGACTGCAGACCTACAGACCATTCCTATAATAACTGTAACTGCTTTATTAAAATCTATTTGTAATAGGAAGTGTAGTGTCAGAAATGTAGCTATATCATAGAGTCTACCAGAATCTGAAAAAAATATCAACCATAAAAATGCAGTTTATAAGGTATTATGAGTTGAGCCTGGAAATGTTTCTCAAATTGTTAATAATATGCTTTTATCAGTATTTTAGCAAATTATGAAACTGATGCAACTCCATTTCCTGTTTAATTGATGAAGTTAAAGTGCTTGGTTGCTAATGAGTGTTTTAGCAAACAATGTCCCCTTACTATCCTTATTTTTATAAGATAAAAAATATCGACTGCCACAAAATTGCTAGACCAACTGAAGTAATGGTGTAATTATTTCTGCACAGTTATTTTGGCAATTTCCAACAACCAGATTAAGGTTTTCTAGTTCTCATACTAGAAAATAGTTATTTTCTTTTACAAACCATAGACTTTTCATTACATTTTTATTCAGGACAAACAACACCTGAAGATCTATGCTGCAGACTAAGCAGAAAATTTAAAAGTAAGGGGAAAAATAATATTTGAATGATTCTCCTCTCCTCAGTCTTCTTTTACAGTTTGCTCAACATGAAAGTACCCAAATGAAGGGTTCTGTAAAAGGTTGCTTGGTTGAAACTAATTAAAGACAGGTCTAAATAGAAAGAGAAAAGAAAAGGGGATCAAAGGAATTACATTAGGTGTCAGGACATCATTTGGGAGTGTTTTTATTTAATTTTTGTTATTCCAGGAAAACACTAAATTCTAAAAATGTCCATTTTTTTGCCATGATTTTATATTTGTGTTATTTTTGCAATAAGATACGTGTCAACAGGCAAACATGTTGAAGAAATCATTTCAGTATTGGCACATTAACACATTATGGTGAAAAGAGAGGCTTGTGCTTTTCACGCAGTGCATTTCAGTCTTCAATTAATGTGAAAGCACTACAATGCCTATGCAACTTCTCTTGCCTAGTGGTGCACCATTTATCATTGCAGTTTTACATTGACCTTGACACCCACTTCATTAGAATAAAGATTGTCTACCATTTAGGTTACATTGTTCCTCTGCACAGAGACCCCATGCAAATTTCTGTTCAGATAGAAGAGCTGCGAGGCTGTCAGAGGTCATCTGCATTAAATGATTGCAGCTATTTTCCAACTGCTTCTTTTCATTCTACTCAATTCAGGCAAGGAGGATCAATCAAGTCCTCTGCCTGAAACAGTGGGACTGCTGGGAATATAACTGTTTTTGGTAGTAGTGGATATGCCCTAAACAGTATTAAATATTTAATGTAAACTCATTAACGGCCATACATAGGCTTCAGAAAGATATCAAATTTATAGAAATATCTAAGGGGATAGAGAACCTTTTTAAAAAGTAAACAGAAAAATAATGATCAATGTTATAATTTTATAGGGTATGATCAAAATAGTTCTTAAACTTACTAAGTTTTACCTATAGGAGACTTTTTTCTCACCCTTGACATGGGTAGGAAAGAAAGGAGACAGGGAGACTTGGTGTCCTTGTGCAGCCTTTTATATGAAATTGACATGAAAGTTTTTAGTTATTGATGTTTTTATTTTTGTTCTATAACAATGACTTCTGCTCTAGCTGTATTTATTTTTAAAGGCTTAGATATTTGTTATTTAAAAGAAATGATTGGAGAAATAATTTGCCAGGTCTCCTACTTAAGTTTTCTGAGTGATATAATTGGAATTAAATTATTAATGGGAGATACTTTAAAAAAGATTGTTTTATGATCTTCTATTAGGGAATTTGCAATTCATTTTAATATTTGTAGTTTGATTTATATTAAAGATAATGCAATCTATGTCCAATTAACAATACATGGCCAGTGTAATGTGATTTCCAGATCATGCAAATGGAATAAGCTAGAAGAGGGGGAAAACTCAATTCTTAACCTCAGGTGTAATTTGCTGTGCGAGTTCTGGCAATTTTAAATGACATTGCACTTTTTAATTTTTCCAAAGGCTCAGCAGCAAATTTATCCCAATCAGGAAAACCTATTATTAATTTACAAGGACAATTGTAGGAGTCTTTATAATTTCTCTACGCAGTTATTCACCATAAATTCTAATGGTAAAATGCAAGGAGTTTGCAAGAAATAATGACTATTATTTGTCCTGGCCTTGAACCCTCTTCTTCAATTTTGAACATCTTCTTGAAGTGTTGGTGATACCGACTCAATGTGCAGCATCATATGCATTGTGAGATGCTGCACACTAGTCTTCTGAAAAGGGGGGCAGCATAAGAGCTGCTGCAGAGGCAATACTGGCCTTTAGCAGATTCCTGCACTCTGCATGTACAGCTGAGCTTGGACCCTGGACTTTTATATAAAAAGACTCTTTGTTCACCACTGAATGGCATTAGGCATGGACTTGCTGAGGGGCCACCATGAAGCCTCGAATGAGGAGGGCAAACACTAGTCAGAAAACACGTGAGAGTTGTAAATAGACACATCCCTGCATTTTTTTTTTTGCAAAAATGCATATTTTCACACATAATTTTGCCAATAGTCTGGTGTTTGGTATGTTCCTAGCATTTGCTTTCTTGTTGATAGACTAAGTAAGATATATTTTATTTTCTCAGTATATTCTATCTATCTGTCTATCTATCTATCTATCTATCTATCTATCTATCCATCCATCCATCCATCCATCCATCCTATCTGTCAATCAGTTAATCAGTCAATCCATCATGTGTATATGGGGAGGGGGTTCTTGCTGGATAAACAGGTGTTTGTGGCATTATTTATACTAAGAAGGATATTCAATCCGGTCATTCTAATAACTAGATCATTTTCCTTGCTTTAACTTTCCCTAACATAAAGTCAACTGAAGCTCAGTTAAAAGTAATATGGTGTAATATGTAAATGCTGGAACCCTGATGACACAGAATACAACAGCCCTATTCTAATAATCACGAAATGTCTTTAGTTTAATTTGTGTGTTTCTTGCAGCCAAAGCTTCACTCTCTGTTCAGCAATGTCTGGTCTCTTTTCAGCATAACCAACAGAAGCACCATACAAAAGTCTTACAATGGATGTCTTAATCTCTCTGTGTGCTTTTAAAGCATTATTTTGAATTCCATCATGCTGCCTTTTTTCTTTCCTCTTCTGAAGTTTTATTACAACAGCAGAATTCCCAGGGAGCTTTGGGGGCAAGGTTCACATAATATAGCCCTGAAGTTTTGCTTAGGTGGAAGCCATCCCCCAATCCTGGCCATCCTTTGATGATCCTTCTATTTCAAAAAGATTCACTGGGTACAGTCTTATAGCATTAGCTGTACATAGTTTATTTATTTTTATTTTTTTATTTACCAGACAGTGAGCATCTACAACCCTTTCATGATGTTTTCTTTCTCTGACCTCATAGTGACAAGGCATCTTGTTTCTTAACATTGAGGGAGGCAGAAAAATGCTTGAGTTGCTCAATGTGTGCCTTCTATACCAGTTTCAAAATGGCTTATTCTTCTGGTTTCCATGGTGACAATTAACACTGTTTCAAGGCATTGTTCCAGTCTCCATTTGGGCAGAATTTTCGGTGTGATTTCTAACAAAAAAAAAAGGAGGGGGGCTTTGGTGTGGCGGGGGAAGCCTTTAGCATAACTGTCAAAAAAGTTATCTCAATCAAGGCTTCATGCATTTCTAAGTATATTTATTTCAGAAATTCCTGTTTGTGCTGGCTTTGCTTTATAATTCAGTTTTAGCATTTGTCTTGTTAAAAGTAAGCACTCAATAAGAATTTTCTAAAACTTTTTTAGTTCTTAGTTAAAATAGGGGGCTAGTGTTTGCAGTTGTTTTTAACTCTTTTTTAAAAGTTTTCTTTATATACACAGGGATGGCATTTAGAATAGTACTGGCTTGTGTCTTTAATATAGATCATTCACATATCTATTAGGAGGCTTCATTAGTCAAAATTGAATTGGCCAAGCAAATACACTTAATAATGTAAATATGGCCTTTCAAGAGAGTATATTTTATTTTTGACTAGACAGAGAGGCCCACAGCAGGTGCTGTAGGGAAATTAAATACGGGATGCTTATTTACCTTAGCACTCAAGAAAAGCCATCTGACTTTAACTTCGCTAATCTCATTTTTGCCTATTGAAGAGTAGTCTATATCATAACATCCCCAGACTACAGGACACAATGGGGCAGCCTCTGCTCACTTACTGCTGTGGGTGGAATGAATATGAAGATTAAATTATCTTCTCACCACAGGATAAAGTAGCCCTACTTGATAGGATGACCAAAAAGTGATAGAGCTGGCAGTTGATTCTCTGAGCCTAATGCTCCTGAAAAGATGTTAAGAGAGAGAAGAGCAAAAAACATACTAGCATCAACAAAAAATAAGCTTCCTGACATTATTACACATACAGCTTGAGCCCCTAAATCATATTAGATTCAAACTTCAGAGTGCTTTAAAATTTAAAATAAATATTTTCACCTTAAATTATGTAACATTTTAGTACCATTCATTCATATATCAATACATCTAACAATTAACTAGATACCCTTAGCTTTTATATTATAGTTTGAAGGCATTGTCCATCAATCACATCTTTCATCAGGCTGTTTAGACAGTAGGCTATATGGTGACAAAGACCAAGAGCATACATAAAGACATGTTTCTTTTAAATGTAATAATCTTTTATGATAGCTATTGCAGTGACTACTCATATACATTTAACAGAGATTAATTTATTACATCCAAAATCAATTGGTTTTTATATTTTTACGAGACTGCCATTTTTGGGACACATCTAAGCTGCTTCCTTTCTTGACTGATCTGCTGTGTGAGAGCTGTTTAAAGTTGGGGTGAAGAGGGAGGATGAGCTTATCACAAGCTAAAGGGATAACTGGTAGAGGCCATTCCCAAGTGGCACAGCCAGAGGACTGCCTCTGTCGATGAGTAATACCATGTGGCATAAGTAAAACATTTGAATTAGATTCTTCTGCCTGCCTAAAATACTGGCTACCCCAATATTATGTGGAAGTCTTACCAAATTAATTATGTAACTCCTTGTCAGCTCTATCATTTTAGATGGGAATCTCATCACATAAAGCAGATTGTCCTCTCCTCCAATCATCAGTCTGACAAATAAAACACTATCTAGGTTTCTAGAATACTTCTGAATATTGAATCCAGAAAACTCAAGTGGACAGTGTGTTTTCTAAGTGCTGAAGTAACAGGGTCCTGGTAATTGCCTTCCATTAGAAAATGCAATCAGAATTTCTCCTGTATCACAGGCCAAATTCTAAAAGCGTTCTAAAGCAACCCTTGATTTTCTCTACTATGCATATTCATGTAATTTTGGATACTCTGACACCCTGATCAACATTCATTAATACTATGAAATGCTTTAAATCACCTCATTTAAAACATTTTGTTCTGTGATCCACAAATGACTAACATTTGGAGAAGTTTACATAATACAAATGATGTGCATGTTTAGTGTAAACGAAAGATTAAAATATGAAACTAAAAGTATGCAAACATATGCACACAAATGCTGTAGATCTATTAACCGAAACAGTGATTTCACACCTTCTTTTCCTTTAATCTGCTTCCAATTGTATTTTTGTTTGGGATCTTATATAATACCATGTTTTCAAGGTGAATGAAATCACCCAAGTACTTGGGCATGTTTGAATTTACTGATTTACTTATTTGCCCAGAGAAAAGTTTTTCTCATTAGATCTGATAAAGGTGCTTATCTTAGGGCACCCTTGCTCATTTAGGGTAAAGGAACAAAATGCTACCATGGAACTCAGTGACCTGAATTTGGTGCCTGAAAGAAAAAGTTTTCAAATTGCTATTATATTTGGAAATATGCTAAAAATATAAAATATGTTTAATATTTTAACTAGAATCTAATTTTTCTACTCAGAGGTGTTCTTACATGTACATTTATAAAGTACAGTCATAGTAATTTATAGCTATCCATAATATAGGATTATGAAGTTATCCAAATAGAGTTATTTGAAGAGAATCACCATAGTAACTGTCATATTAAATAGCACTTACATTATCTCCAGCAAAACATCTTTTAGGAGAGACTCTCTTGGCAGTTTGTTAGAATACAATACATACTGGGGAGAGAGAGTTTTATAATTATTATTTGGGGGATATTTTACAATAATTAATAAGAAAGCATAGATTTGTAACTATTCCTAAAATGTTGGCTTTCCTTTTTCTCTATATATGTACCTTTTCTCCAAGCCCACACAGAGTTTTTAAGGAAAAGAAAATGAAAACAAAATGTTAACTGAGAACTCAAAAAACTTACATAATCCTTATGAATAATTTTATTTCTTTCACTTTGAGACTGGTCTTTTAGGGGCAGAGATGAGAGGTCGACAGCACTCTGGAGCTAAATAATGGCCAAAATTAACAATAATATTAAATCCCCATTTTAAATTAAAGATCAAATATGTGTATAACTTGAGTTTAAGACATAAATCTTAGTCAACTAAATGTAATAACTTTGTGTGTTTGTGTAATCAGCAATATTCTTCATCTACTCAAAGTACTTAGGTTTAGGCTCCCCATACATTTTATTGAGAACAAAAACTTTTAATGCTCGTAAGCATCACAAATTCTGTGTTCAATGATTTTATAAAAATACCTCTCTCCCTAATGATATCTTTCTCTCTTTTCATTTTAGAGGTATAGTGTGGAAATGTCCATCAGACACCTGAAAAAGACGGAGCTGCTTAGTAAGGTTGAAGCTTTGAAGAAAGGTGGCGTTTTACTACCAAATGATCTCCTTGAAAAAGTGGATTCAATTAATGAAAAATGGGAACTGCTTGGGGTATTTGCATTTTTATTACTGTTTTTAGGTTATGTGTACATTTTTTGCGTAGTGAAGTACTCTATCTGTCTGATTTCTAATTTGAGGCACAAATATCTCTCTCTTTCAATTCACTACCTACATTTCAAACAAGCTATTCATGCTATTACCGGAAAGACTGCTTTTCCTCTTCTGTTGATATTTTTTTCTGAGCTTGTCTCCTCTCAGATTTTAATAATTTTGGTTCTTTAATACATGAAAAAGTAAGTAAAATATGCCATGTATTATGGGTATGCACCAAGTCAACTATAATACAGTATATCTGATATATACTGACTGTCATGCTTGAATGAATGTTAATAGAATTTATTCTGAAGGTACATGTAAGAGACATCTACTGTTTAACTATTTACTGTACCCTTAAGATGAAAAGTGGAGTTGTCACTACAGCTTTCAAGTCACACTAAAGCCACCAAAACAAAGATGCAAATTTGACCCAAATCTGAATTGCAGAATTGAATCAGCCTGTGTTTTGTGCCTCAATTTCCAGCTCACTTTTAACAAAAGCCAAAAAAAAAAAGTTTCATGTAATTCATTTCACGCAATGATGGGCTGGGTCTCAGCCAAAGACTGAGATGCAAGAATCTGGCAAAAAGGCAATATAGAGATTCTGTTACCCAGAGACCAGGATGGCACTGTGCAGGAGACAGTACTGTCCTTTTGTTGGAAGACAGCTGAGAGAGAAGTTAAACTGTATTTTTTCATCAGCTTCTCTCCTAAATTGCCTTCACTTCAAATCAAGGGTAAGCTATATTTGTCAATTACCTAAATAATTAATTATAACAGCCAAGTATGGGCGATGTCAGTTATGGAGCATAATTTTGCATGCCTTCCATTTTTCTACATTAAAAAAAAAATTTTAGAGAAGTAATACGCCAAAAATATTTTGAATAAAAAGCTCTTCATGTACCTTGATGATTTGGAGGAATGCCAGTATTCTGTTTATGCCATGCTTAATCTAGGTGATTAAAAAACTGCAAGTCCTTCTCATTTAAATTCACTACACTCTGCAGTTGTGCAAAGTAACTTAAAATGTTAAAAGTTTTTCATCTAACGTATTGTTGCTTTTTAATAATACAGTGACTGAATCACTTTATAATATGGTGACTGAAATCAAAACCTGCCAAATTCTATAGCATTCATTGATCTCAGACAGGAGAAATGTGGTTAGTGTATGGCATTTTAAAAGGTTGTTTACTACACAGATAAGAATGGCAACCTTATGTGTTTGATAAAGTAGTGATAAGTCTGTTTCCATTGCATTTTAATATATCTATTGCTAATTTGATAAATAACAATAATATTTTTAGAAAAATTTTTAAGGTATGTCATGTGTATTGCTTCCTCAACAGAATTTTAAGTCAGCGTTATATTGAAAAAAGAAATAACATTTAGGTATCCTTTATGAATCAGAGACTTTAAAATTAGTTGCCATTTTGACTAAAATATCATTCAAATATAACATGCAGGTTTGCAATGAGAGAGGGGTGAGGGAAGATTTTTTTTAAAACCTGTACCACGCTAACACCACCAGGCACACTGTTTTAATTGGCGTGATTACATTTTAATTGGCATGAAAAAAATTAAAGACAAGGATTTTAACTTCTAACAATAGTAAAATAGAGGGATATGGTTTTTAATATTACTTTCATCTAAGGTGAACAGTGTGGAATGGAAATACATTAGAATGAAATGTCAGTGGTGCGTACAGTTTAATCTGTGAAATTTTGTCCCCTGTGCTGCATATTACTCTGTCTCAATTGCATATTAAACAACCCTATCAAGGCAGGCATTGGCATCTGCTGTGCTGACACAAATTGTGAATTAAATGAAATTGATGTCCTCTGTCGTATATTTATGAAGACGGACCATTCTCTGAAGTATTCTGTTTATGAAGAATTTATGATTGCAAACTGTTCCAGAACAAAAAAGTGGCAATAAATTCTTTTTTGTGACCCTACCCTCCAAGGGCATTGATTTCACCTCCTGCTGCTACTTTTGTTACAGCATAAAAACAATAGCTAAATCTGGATTCCACTGAGGGTCTTCAAATTATCAATATTTTCACCATGAAAATACGAGGGTGTTGCCAAGAAAGGCTATTTTTCTGCTACGATCTCCTAAAGATACTATTTTCAGAGCACTACACACCAGATGAATGTTTGTTGACTTAATTTTATTTGTGTTTTAAAGCTTATTTTTGTAGGTTTGATTCATCATTATAGATTTAAATCCTATTGATTGGGAGTGCTTTCCACCAAAAAGAAAAAAAGAAAAGAGCCCTCCCCAAGCCCTCCCCGAGAACACTCTCCTGCCATAGTGGTTAATATAAGTAGGCTTCTAGCATAGTAAATTGAGGATTATTTTAACACATATTCGGTATTAGAAGGTCCAGCATCCCCAAATGCAAAATGGAAAGAATTGTGGGATTGAACAATTTACAAGTCAGGTAAAATCAACATCATCATCAATGAGGCTACCTTTTCTTAAAACTCTTTAGTCATAAGGTTTTGGGAATACTTCACAAAACAAAAAATGGAATTTAATTCTCCATGCTTGATCTACTCTTGGCCTCTTTAGTATATTTATTAAACTTATATTGCCTGAACATTTTATGTGGAGACTTTTTTTACTATAAACTCCTGTCATGAGAATTCAAATGAATTTTTCTCTGTAGCCAAAAAATTCAAATGAATTTTTATTTGGTGAACTATGGGCCAAATCTCCTTTCTATTAAAGGAAAGTAGGTGAATGAGGTCTTCTTAGGTACCCTCTGGTACTCAGAACAACGTGCACTGTCTGAGAATTCAAATACTAAATAGAACAATGACCTAATCTGAACGGAATGTCAGTAGGGAGGTGGCAGGTGTAGATGGACACTTCCAGGTGGCTCTTATTACCAACTAAACTGTGATATGTTTCTGGTATCTAAGCTAATCTATGTTTTTGTTTATTTTGTTGTTGTTCGTGGTGGGTTTTTTTGTTTGTTTGTTTTATTTTTTGTTTTTTAATCTGATGCATTAGAAAACCCTAGGAGAGAAGATCCAGGACACAATGGCAGGGCACAGTGGGTCGAGTCCACGTGACCTGCTCTCTCCTGAAAGCGGAAGCCTGGTAAGGCAGCTGGAGGTCAGGATCAAAGAACTGAAAGGGTGGCTAAGAGATACAGAGCTTTTCATCTTCAATTCCTGTCTGAGACAAGAAAAAGAAGGAACAATGAATACTGAGAAACAACTACAATACTTTAAGGTAATAAAAAAACAATCAAAGTTGATAAAAAGCTCTTTTTATAGTAGGGATGAAATATTTATCAAGTACATAAAGTATTATGGCCATGTATCTATGTATCATTGTGCACCTAAATGTTTCCTTGAATTTATAGACAACCTTCACATTTCTTATATGCCAACATCTCTGCGTGTGTAAAGATGAACATTAAGCATATCACATATACATTGCAGAGGGGAAATATCTGCTGCATTTGTGTTTTTTGCAGTGCTTGTTGAGGGAGGACTTTGATGAATTAAAAGCAGATCAGCAAACACTAAAGATTATTAAGGCCTTTGAAAGACAGACCTAACTGTTCTATAAATAACTTGAATAAAAATACTTCCACAAATACTTCCCATAAAAACACATGATCTAATTGAAGGCCATTACTGCTAACAAAAGGAAACATAATTTTTACATATGAAAGAGTCAACTATTTATGGAGGGAAGAAATAAAGTAAAAGAGGTCCCTACATTACAGGTGTATTCCATTGTAGAATATACCAACCTCAGCAACACAATCATGTTGATATTCACTGTATGTCCATGGAGAGGCATTTCCCCTGGTTTGTTTCTATTGTTTACACAATACCTGTTTAAAAGCGATTTAACATTAGAATGTTTTCCCTTATTGCCCAGCCTAGCCCATACTGCTGAATCTTTCCATAATGCCTTCATTATTGGGATTCTGGCTAGTGTCAGCCTGAGGCTTTGGGGCTGCAGAATTTGAATTTGGTGGCAATAAATCTTCAGCATGAGAAATCTAAAGGAGTAGAAAAAGGTAAACCAAGAAGGAAAGAACTTTTTGGAACCAAGCAACCCTTTCTTCTCTAAGCATTGTAGGACCAGGTTTTATTCATCCTACTCTGTCTGCAAACATCCAGTAATCTATTAGAAAATTTAGTCACATGTGATTCACCCTCCCTCTGCCAAACAGGCAGAGTTATCTTGCTCACCTCCATAACCCAAGAGGAGGCACCCTCAAAGACAAGACCACAGTACTTCCCAATAAACTATCTGCATTGCACACCTATAAATTAGCTTTCATTGAAAATCTCTTTTGCCACTTAATTGACAAGACCAAACTAGAAGTTAAAGTATCTTGCCAAGGCAAATGATTTATGGTCTACAATCTAATACCCAGATGAATTGCTGTTAACAGCTCTACTTGACCCATCCTAACCTCTACTGCAGGGAGATAGTCTTCAGATCTTTTCATGAAACTTTTCCAACTTTTTGAGATTATGGGGCCCTGATGATTTTTCTTTATGATTTGAAACTATTGCTTTCTAAAGTTGACCTGGAGGAGTTTGAGCAGATAAGGTAAGGGGATCTAGCATAATGGTACTTTTTTATTGTTTTTAAAGAAAATTTTATTCTTGACTGTTGTTATAAATCTCTTTCCAAGGCAGGATTTTAAATAATTCTGAGCTGTTTACTCTTAGTGTTTAGTGTGTGATTAATCCAGTTTTCTGTGTATTACCACATTCACTGGAAGAATGGAAGCAAATGTTGGTAATATAATAATATGATATAATGTTTATAACCTGTCAAAATTTTACAATTGGTATTAAACCTGTACAGAGTAAAAAGTTTTTACTTCCTACAAACCCAAGGAACAGGTACACTCTGCCTTTCTAAGTGATAAAACAGCTCAGACAAGAAAATGACTGAAGAACCTTTTTACATGTGAGAAACCCTCTGCCATGCTCTGTCTCTTACGGTTTCCTAAAGGTCTCCTGCCATGACTGGTTACAAAGAATTGGACAGGCCTTATCCTCAGGGTTTAGCTTTATGATTCTTTATTCTATAAATCCTCGGGCTTTTAACAGAACTGAATTTCTTTATATGACACTAAGAGTAATGATAGACTACAATGTACTCTCCAGGCGAATGGAAGGGAAGGTGCTGCATATGAAAAGGCAAACTCATTGCTTTGTAGATAGAACTGCGTTTCCTTCTAATAGCTTGGTTTGGGATGAGACAAGGGATCAGGATCTTCAGTTTTCAGAAAAAAGAACACACCAATTATGGAACATTTTCCTTTTCTTTAAGCAGTAAGTCTGAGAAATGTGGGATTAGACGCAGGAGAAAATTCTACTCAACAAAGAAAGAGTCCAAAGCCAGCAAGAGGGAAGAAACATGAAGGTGTGAAGCTAAGAGCCCTGGGACAGTAATTCAGAATTATCAAGGAGTGAACACCCTCTGACAACAAAATGCAGGAGAGCATGTCAGGGATTCAATGAGGCCAGCTGGCAAAGGGCCCCTTCGAGCTGTGTGTGTGCAGCTTCAAAGCCATTGGCTGGAAAGCGCTACTTTTTAATGATGACCCTTCAGAGAGAAAAGAAAATAATTACTTAATCATATGTTCCTTGTATCCCATAAACAAATTCATTATTCTAAAGACTCAAAATGGGAAGATATTATTCATTTCAGCTAAAGAAGGCCACAGCAGTGGCCTGGTCCCAAAGTCACCTGAGGCAGAGCAAGTTTAGACCTGTTACAAGATTTGTCATCAAGAAGGTGAATGAGTGGATTAGATTTAATAACCTTGTTGATGATTAATGCCCCAAATTTGCTTTCGTAATTTAAATTGGGCCAAGCACTTTTGTGTATATTGTTATACTTGAAATATACACTAATTTTATAAGTAAGAAAATTATGATTACCTTCTTATATGTTTGGGTATTTATTTTTATGAATGAAGAATTTGAGTTGTGGAAAGGTAATGTGACTTGTCTGAATCCCCATAGCAACCAGCAACAGAGACAAAGGAGAAACGGTTGTCTTTGAGTACAGATTCCTGTCCTGTCATCACTGACTTTTCAAATAAACTTTGAAACTTAGTTTTACTGTAAATCAGGGGTTGACAAACATTTTCTGTAAAAGCCAGATAATAATATAATCTCTGTACGAATTACTCAGCTCTGCTGTCATAGTGCAAAAGCAGCCACAGACAATATATAAATGAATAAGTATGGCTGTGTTCAATAAAACTAATTTACAAAACTATTTACAAAAGCAGGGCAGTGGGCTTGATTTGACTTAGAGGCCATAGTTTCCTGACCCTTCTCTAGATTACAAGTTATTATAAGCATGGGAATGGATACAGTCTGTGTCTTCTTTAAAGAAAGGAGACCATGCTACAGTTGCGTTAGGGGACCGAAAGTTATTTTAATAATTGTAACAACCACAAATAATATGTATGAGGCACGCTTTCTAAATGTTTTATCTGCGTTCATTTACTTATTCCTCATCACCGTCCTGAGACATATTATAGTATGATCCCCTATTTATTTTTTATTTTTATTTTTTAAATTGTTAAAATTTGTGGGTACATAGTAGGCATATATATTTCTGGAGCACATGGGATGTTTTGTTACAGATGTGCAATGTGTACTAATCACATCATGGAGGATGGAGTATCCATCCCCTCAACTACGTATTCTTTATGTTATAAACAATCCAATTATACTTTTTTAGTTATTATTATTGACTATAGTTCCCCTGTTGTGCTATCAAATACTAAGCCTTGAATAAGTATTGAATAGTATTCATTCTATTTTTTTTGTAACCATTCATCATCCTGCTTCATCCTACTAGCCTTCCCAGGCTCTGGTAACCATACCCCCTACTCTTTATGTCCATGAGTTCAATTGTTTTAATTTTTAGAGCCCACAAATGAGAACAGGCAATGTTTGTCTTTCTGTGCCTGGCTTATTTCACATTAAAAAATGATCTCTGGTTCCATTCATATTGTTGTAAATGACAGGATCTCATTCTTTTTTATGGTTGAATAGTATTCCATTATATATATGTACCACATTTTCTTTTATTTTCTTTTTTTTTTTTTTTTGGAGGGACTGGTTTTTTTTTTCAAAAAGACATTTGTCAATATTCAGTATCAAAACAGTTTCACTATTGATTTCTCTTTCTCCCAATCGGCCCCAAAGAGACCACATAAAAGGAGAAAATATTTTAAGCCAATAAGCTGTAGGATGTATACCTAACAGACCTCCTAGAAACCTTACCAGAAAATGAGGAATGGGTAGGGAAACTAAAAGATCAGCAAACTGCCAGCCCAGAGACTGCAGAGGCTGTCACAGCCAGATGGGGTGGCCAGGGTGCCACAAACCCAAAGAAGCAAAGTTTCAAAATAATATAAAATTTTAAAAGTTTTACACTTAAGCTATTCAAGATTTCTCCAGCACTGACTAACACAAAGCACAGTAAGATGGTTAGAGACAGCAGCTTCAACCCCAGAAAAGGGTAATGAGATGAGTTTCATATGGCTAAATCAGTGGCAAAAACATAATCTTTTTTTCTTTCAAGGAGGCAGGAAAGCAATTAAGTGGTCACTTCAACATAAGGGGCACATGATCCATTCTGTAAGCAGTTGGGAGGGGGTAGAGATGGGACAAAAATTTGGTCTCAGAGGTCTTACCATCTTAATTCTGTCACTTCTAATGAAAAAAAAATAGAAATATTGTCCAAAGATATCTTAAAGCTGAAAACTTGAACACCACATTTTTTTTATTTTTGTTGTTTGGCTCTTTATGGAATCACCTTTCTGGTTTAGGTGGTACTTTGTACAGAGCAATGAGGTTTCCCATAGTGGAGTCTTTCCCTGGGCTCTGTTTGGCTCTCAGTTAGACAGGCCTATACCTTTTTCTCTCCTCTATGGAGAGGGTAATATGCATTAAGCTGAAAAGTCACCTTCCAAAAGTGAGAAAGGGATTAGATTGCTGCTTCAAGGCTGTAGAATTATTTGGAATGTTTTACAAATGGTTGCTACAAAACAGCAAAAAAGGTAATTACAAAATGTGTAAATCACAACATGCTTTTTAAAGACATTATGCATTGTGCTCACATTCCCTTAAATGTTGTTTCCAAAGGTGCTCAACCTCTAACCCAGCTGGAATCTCTGGGAAGAAGCAGAGACAGTTTGGTGAAAAAGACCCAGGGAGGAGGGGGCGGCAAAAGGAGAAAGGAGCCTTCCACTTAAAGATCAGCCCTCAGTTAAAGGTCAGCTTCACGCAGGCTGGCCTCAGGTGGAGTCAGGGTCAGAGGGAGAAGCAGCAGCAGGGTGGGACTGGGGCATTCTACATCTCATTCAGATCAATCAGAGTCTGGTCCAGCATCCTTTGTGTACAGAAGCGCTCCTCTTTGGTGTATTTCATTTTATCTTCCAAGTCATCAATTGTCTTTTCCAGCTTGGCTACCAATCTCTCAGCAAACTCAGCACGGGTCTCTGCCTCCTTGAGTTTATCAGTAAGAATCTTGATCTCTTCCTCATATTTGTCTTCTTTTTGAGAGTACTTTTCTTCAGCAGCGCTCAGACACTTCAGGTTCTGGTCCATCAGTCTGATCTGCTCATCTCTCAGCATAGGGGCTCTGCCAGCTCAGCTTGTTCCTCTGTGCGTTCCAAGTCTCCTTCAGTGATCACCAACTTCCGAGCCACCTCTTCATACTTCCTATCTGCCTCTTCTGCAATGTGCTTAGCTTCTTTGAGTTGGATTTTCAGGAGTTCCATCTTTTCTTCATCTTTTAAGGCCTGGTTTTCAACAGCCTTCATACCTTTCTCACTCTTAGCAGCGTTTTCCACTTCCTCCAGCTTTTGCAGGGCAGTGGCCAGGCGCTCCTAAGCACAATCCAGCCCCTCTTCAACCAGCTGGATCCTACAGTTCAAGGAGGCCACCTCAGTCTCAGCCTGTTTCCGGACCCGCCTTTCTCCCTCAACTTCTGGCAGGAGGTGCTCAGCTCGCTCCTCTGCATCATCTATCTGCTGCTGCAGAACCTGGATCTTGCGCTTCACCGCCTCGATGGTGGTGATCCCAGCCGTGGTGCCCACCCAGCTACTGCTCGCGCTCCAGCTCCTGCCTCCGCTACTCAGCTTTGCAGCCTCCTCTCACCTATACCACTTTTTCTTTATCCATTCATCTGTTGGTGGATACTTGGGTTGTTCCAAATCTTGGCTATTGTGAATAGTGCTGCAACAAATATGGGAGAGCAGAAATTTCTTCAGTATACTCATTTCCTTTCTTTTGGGTAGATACCTAGCAGTGGGATTGTTGGATCATGTGGTAGCTCTATTTTTAATTTTTTGAGGAAACTCCAAACTGTTCCTCATAGTGGTTGTCCTAATTTACATTCCCACCAACAGTGAGCAAGAGTTTTCTTTTCTCCACATGCTCGCCAACATTTGTCATTGCCTGTCTTTTGGATAAAAGCCATTTTAATTGGGGTGAAATGGTATCTCATTGTAGTTTTAATTTTCATTTCTCTGATGATCACTGGTGTTAAGTCTCTTTGCATATGCTTGTTTGCCATGTGTATGTGACTATTCAAACCTTTTGCCTGTTTTTTTATCATATTATTAGATTTTTTTTCCTGTAGAGTTGTGTGAGCTCCTTATATATTCTGGTTATTAATCCCTTGTCAGATGGATGGTTTGCAAATGTTTTCTCCCTTTCTGTGGGTTGTATCTTCACCTTGCTGATTTTTTCCTTTGTTGTTCGGTAGCTTTTTATCTTGATAGGATCTCATTTGTCCATTTTTGCTGAGGTTGCTTGTGCTTGTGAGGTATAACTCAAGAAATGTTTGCCCAGATCAATTCCCTAGAGATTTCCACAGTGTTTTCTTGTATTAGTTTCATAGTTTGAGGTCTTACTTAGATTTAAGTCTTCTGGCAATTTTGATTTGATTTTTGTATATGGTGAGAGGTAGGGATCTAGTTTCATTCTTCTGCATATAGAGATCCAATTTTCCCAGCACCATTTATTGAAAAACTGTCTTTTCCCCAGTGTATGTTCTTGTTGACTTTGTTGAAAACAAGCTCACTCTAGGTGTGTGAATTTGTTTTGGGGTTCTCTATTCTGTTCCATTGGTCTATGTGTCTATTTTTAGACCAGTACCATGCTGTTTTGGTTAATTACTAATTCTGTAGTATAATTTGAAGTTAGGTATACAGTTTTATTCTTTTTGCTGAGGGTAGCTTTACCTATTCTGGGTCTTTTGTGGTTCCATATAAGCTTTAGAATTTTTTTTCCCATTTCTGTGAAAAATGTCATTGGTATTTTTATAGAGATTATATTGAATCTGTAGATTGCTTTGGAGAGTATGGACATTTTAGCAATATTGATTCTTCCAATCCATGAAAATGGAGTATCTTTTTTTTTTTTTTTTTGGTGTCCTCTTTAATTTCCTTCATCAATGCTTTATTATTATTTTAATTATAGAGATTTTTCAGTTCTTTGGTTAATTCCTGGTATTTAATTTTCTTTGAGGCCATTATAAATGGTATTACTTTTATTAATCTCTTTTTCAGATTGTTCACTGCTGCATATAGAAATGCTGCTGATTTTGGTATGTTGATTTTGTATCCTGTAACTTTCCTGAATTTATCAGTTCGAATAGTTTTTTTAGAAGTAGAGGTTTTTTCAAATACAGGATAATATTATCTGCAAATAAGGATAATGTGACTTCTTCTTTTCTAATTTGGATGCCTTTTATTTCTTTCTCTTATCTAATCATTTTAGCTAGGACTTACAGAACTATGTTGGCCTACAATAAAAGTAGACATTCTTGTCATGTTCTAAATCTTAAGGAAAGCTTTCAGTTTTCTACCATTCAGATACTCTCTGTGGCTCTGTAATATATAGCTTTTATTATGTTGAGCTATGTTCTTTCTATCCCCAGTTTTTGTAGAGTTTTTACCATGAAGGGATGTTGAATTTTATCCAGTGCTTTTTCAACATCAATTTAAATGATCATATATTTTTTATCTTTCATTCTGTTGATATGATGGATCACACTGATTGATTTGCATATGTTGAACCATCTTTGCATGTCTCAGAAAAATCCCCTTTAGTCATGATGAATGATCTTTCTAATGTATTGCTGAGTTTGATTTGCTAGTATTTTGTTGAGGGTTTTTGCATCAATATTTATCAGAGATATTAGCCTGTAGGATTTTTTTTTTAATGTGTCTCTGTCTGGTTTCAGTATCAGGATAACACTGGTCTCATAGAATGAGTTTGGAAGTATTCCTTCCTCCTATATTTTTTTGAATAGTTTGAGTAGGATTGGTATCAGTTTTTCTTTAAATGCTTGGTAGCAGTCAGTGGTGAAGCCGTCGGATCCCTGGCTTTTCCTTACTGGGGGACTTTTTGTTATGGCTTCAATCTCATTACTTGTTATTGGTCTGTTCAGGTTTGAGATTTCTTCCTGGTTCAGTCTTGGTAGGTAGGTTGTATGTGTCTAGGAATTTGTTCATTTCTTCTAGGTTCTCCAATTTATTGGCATATAGTTGCTCATAGTAGCCACTAATGATCCTTTGAATTTCTGAAGTATTACTTGTAATGTTTCCTTTTTCATTTCTGATTGTATTTATTTGGATCTTCTCTCTTTTTCTGTTAGTGTGCCTAAAGGTTTTTCAATTTTGTTGAACTTTAAAAAAAAAAGACTTTTTATTTAATTGACCTTTTGTATTTTTTTTCTACATTTCAATTTCTTTTATTTCTGCTCTGATTTTTATTATTTCTTCTACTAATTTTTGGTTTGGTTTGCTTATGGTTTTCTAGTTCTTTAAGATGCTTTGTTAGATTGTTTATTTGAAGTTTTTCTTCTTTTTTGATGTAGGCACTTAGAGCCTTCCCTCTTAGTATTACTTTTACTGTATAAACTTCCCTCTTAGTATTGCTTTTACTGTATCCCGTAGGTTTTGGTATGTTGTATTTCCATTATCATTTGTTTCAAGAAACTTTTCAATTTTCTTCTTAATTTCTTTATTGACTTACTGGTAATTCAGGAGTATCTTGTTTAATTTCCATGTGTTTGCATAGTTTCCAAAAGTCTTGTTATTGATTTCCAGTTTTATTCCATTATGGTCAGAGAAGATGCTTGATACTATTTCCATTTTTTAAAATGTTTTGAGACTCATTTCGTGATCTTACATATGGTCTATCCTTGAGAATGATCCATTTGCTGAGGAAAAGAACTCTTGTTCTTTCCCCCTTATTTTCAGCCAAACAAATATATGTCTCTCTCTCTCTCTCTCTCTCTCTCTCTCTCTCTCTCTCTGCTATGAGCCACCTAAAGCTGGGGGTTGAGTGACACAAGCAGCCCTGTGGCCACCATCAGTATGATTGTGCTGGTTCAAACCTGAAGCCAGCACAGCACTGGGTCCAACCAAAGGCCTGCTGCAAACGCTCCCTGGCTACTGCCTGTATTTGCACTTGGCCTTGGGGCTCTACAATCAGCAGGTGGCAAAGCCAGCTTTACCTGTGTCTTTCCCTTCAGGGTGGCAATTTCTCCTAGGCCCCAGTTGGGTCCACGACGTGCCTTCCAGGAGTCAGGGACTAAAGTCGAAACCTTAGAAGTCTACCAGGTGTTCTGTTTTACTGTGGCTGCACTGGCACTCAAATCACAAGATGCAGTCCTTCCCACCCTTTCATCTCCTTTCCAAAAGTAGAGATTGCGCCACTGCACTCCAGCCTGGCGCCTGGTGACAGAGCGAGACTCTGTCTCAAAAAAAAAAAATCAGCTTGTGGTACCTGCTGCTTGGCCTGGCACTCACCTTTTAGGAAAGTGGGCTCCCCTCTGGCCCAGAGCAAGTCCAGAAATGCCATCTAAGAGTCAAGTCCTGGAATCAGGGACCCCAAAAGCCCACTTGGTGCTCTACCCCTCTGTAGCCAAGCTGGTATCTAAGATGCAAGACTAAGTCCCCTTTTCCCTCTGCTTTCCTCAAGCAGAAGGAATTTTGCCCTGTAGCCACCACACCTGGGAATCTGCTAAGTCTCACCTGAAGCCAGCAAATCTCAGAGGCTCATCCCAAGCCCTCTACTTAGTACCTGGATATCACTGCTGGTTTTTCAGGGCTCAAGGGGTCTTCAGTTAGCAGGGATTAATGCTTCCAGGACTGGATCTTCCTTTCAAGTAGTGGGTTTTCTTCTGGCCTAGGGTATGTCTAGAGATGTCATCCAGGAGCTAGGGCCTGAAATGGGGGCCTTAAAATTTTTACTGATGGCCAGGCATGATGGCTCATACCTATAATCCTAGCACTTTGGGAGGCTGAGGCAGGCGGATCACGAGGTCAGGAGATCGAGACCATCATGGGCAACATGGTGAAACCCTGTCTCTACTAAAATACAAAAAATTAGCCGGGCGTGGTGGTGCATGCCTCTAGTCCCAGCTACTCAGGAGGCTGAGGCAGGGGAATCACTTGAACCTGGGAGGCGGAGATTGCAGTGAGCCAAGATCCCAGAGATGGCAGTGAGCCGAGATCGTGCCACTACACTCCAGCCTGGTGACAGAGCAAGACTCCACCTCAACAACAACAGCAACAAAAATTGTGACTGGTGCCCTATTCTGCTGTGGTTGGGCTGGTGTCTAAAATGCAAGACAGTGAGAGTGGAACTTGTTAAATTGGTGTACTTGTCAAGAGGTGCAAGGGAAACAATTAGGGAACCTTCTATTCTGCCATCTTGCTCTGCCCCATCCACTGTTGTGGATGAGAAAACTGAGGTGGGAAAAATTGAAGTATCTTACTCAAGGTCATAAAGTTAGTAAGTGATAGAGCCAATAATCACACCTAGAAACTGTTGCAGAATCTGCGACTTTGTAGACTCAAAAGTCCCTAGGTCAAAGATCTATTCCTTAAAGGAGAAAAACACATAGTTTACTCTATTGTTCCTTATTCCATTCTGAATACTTGACAGCCAGCTGGAAGAAGTCAGTGAATCAATGTTTGAAATCTTGAAAATTAAAATTTATAGAATAGGGCCTAAAAAGGATTTCAAATTAACAATGAAATGTGCAGCATTACCAAGTAATTACTCTGAAAAGGCATATCACTAATGTACTTTTACAGAATAAAGAAAGAAAAGAGCTAAACAGTTCATACGCTTTAAGAAATATTTCCTAAAACCTCAGTGCATAATTTTTAGAAATAAAAATAAACAAATTTCATCAAGGAATTTAGGAGGAATTTCTCATATCCACTATAACCAATCTTAAATGGTACCATAAGTAATTCCATTTTCTCTGACCCCAAAACCACATTTAAAGAAGATGAGGTTGAAAGACAGGATAGAATATTTTAGCAGTTTTGATGTATAAGAACAGTAGCCATGATTCCTACACGTGCCTGAATCATCTCTGGTGTTCTATCCTGGAGCCATTATAAACTTTGTAATGATGCTGTTGGCAAAGTTGCAAAGAAAGAATTACAGTAACTCAATCTAGCCATAACAAAAGCATCCAAAACACTTTCAAAATCAACGTACATCAATCAGGACTTAATCCTTTCTACATGTCATAGATACATTTAAAAAAAAATTGTTTTATTAACAATGTGTGTCCATCAAAAGAAAACTGCGTATATTCATCAACAGCTTTTTATCAGTTTTTTTTTTTCCCATCACATATTAAAAACACATCACCTAACACTTCTTTGGAAATAACTTTAAATAACTAATACAGTTCAGAACTGCCTTATAAGAAAAATTGGCTGGGTTAAGGTTGAAATTCAAAGATAGGTTTATTATAAATAAATGTTATTCACACTACTGTCTGAGGGTGGTGGGAAGACCCACAGGAAATTTTTATAGGCAGTCCCAGTGCAGTTTTCTAAAGGAAAAGAAAGTGGAATAACAGCCCAATTTTTTTCTGATTCCATATTTTGCTGGAAGAAGATGCTGAATGATTCCTATGAAGTAGAGAGTTCTGCCCTTGATTTGAGAAGGCAGAGATACAGCTGTGTACTCATTTTATATGTGGTGTTTGTACTGCTGCTATCAGACAGACCAGATTCATGGAAGTCAAGGGCTGTCATGCTAATCTAGAAAGAGGAAGGAGAGATCTCACCCATCTTTACTTACTGTCTTGAAAATCAGACAGAACAGCATTTTCTGAAACCCGAGAATGAATGTTTCTACTCTTAATTGATCTCTTAAATTACTTAAATGTAACTTTCTTTGTTATTAAATACAAATAAGGAGAAAACTAGAAGAACATAATTGCAAAGGTATCTCTATGCTCTCCACTCGAGTAAATATAGGATGGGAACAGTGAATCTGATCCATCATAGTTTAGATCCTTAAGTGTGAATTTCAAGTTGCTTGTGTGTGTCCTGGCTCTACAGCTTTCTGATGGATGATCTTCCTGAAAGCTCCAGGTTTCTTATCTTACAAATGGGGAGAATGATATTACTTACCTTAAGAAGTGGTTGCAAGTGTTAAATGAAATAATATGTAAATGAAGACTGCTTAAAATAGGGCCTGCCTACTAAGAGCTCAATGTATTTTAGCAGTCAGCATTATAATTGCTAAAACATGAAACTGTACTTTCAAAAAAGCATTTATATTTAATGAAACAGCGTTATAGTAAATAGATAAAGCAAATTCCTTGGGTTTTCACTTACTTTGGTGAGTTGTATGATCTCTAAGAACTGAATTTTCTATTAATTGGATAATTGTCCTACTTACCATCTAGGTAAAACCATAAGAGAATTTTTTTCCCTTCTAAGACTAGGAAAAAAGGAGGTAGTCAGTATACCTCCCAAGTTTTCCCTTTGACCTGGGAGGGAAGAGCTCTTTTGCGGTGCTAAAAACCAAGTCCCAGGTTATGAAGGGTGGATCTCTACATTCGGGCTACTTTTCTGCTTTTGAGCAAGGTGGCAAACCAGTTACTTCGAGTCCATTTTCTACCCCAACTTCTGTTTCCCTGACCTTCTTTTGTAACCCCTCCTTTTACCTTTGATTTCTCCAAAATTATTGCTTTATGTTTGCACACACGAGCGCACACAGACACACATACATACACGATTAGACCTTCATTTAAGGAGAGAAACAAAATTTATGTTTTAATATCCACATTGATTTGCTGGTCATCTTCTGTAGCTTTTACTACAACATTATTCTTCCAATTAATAGTATTTATTGAGTATCATCACTAGTTTCTGTTAGTTGGCAACATTATGACCTTGGATTTTCAGCTGTGTAATCTCCAGTAAGTAATTTCTCTTTGCCTAAGATTATTTATAAATTTAGGTTTTTATGATTGAAAAGATTCCCTTCAACTCTAGCATTCTGTGATACTGTAAGAGCTATCTTTTTCCATTGGTAAATGTATTCAATTATAGATGTCGTTTAATTTCTTTAAACAACACTTTCAGCTTGGCACGAAATTTTAGGTAGATCAGCCAATAGCCAATTCTGTATACCAGGATTTATATTTCCCTCATTGAAAATGATGCTTCGAAAGGAAAGAAGCATCTTTTGAACCGAAATTCCAATGTTATTGCCTTTAGGAAAACAGTAGCAAACTTTCTCTTTGTACCTATTTCTTTTCTAACATTACAGTATTGAATACAGACACTGGCCTAAAATGGGAAAGTAAAAAGTCTTCCCAGTTATGAATTTCAGTTTGGAAAGTTGTACTGATAACATGAATGTATTTTTATTGGCTTATAAATGAACAGAGATGTGTTTGATTGAATCATTTTTAAAGTGAAAAGAAATACACTAATAAAATGCTAGTGCAGTGATGGCAATCAAATGCACAGATCTATAAGATATGGAAGACAGAAAACTCTTGGTTAAAATTAATGACCAAGTTGAAGAGATGGAGGCTTTGACTCTGGAAGAGCTAATGAGAAACCCTACAATTCTAGGCCTAGCCTCTTCCTTTCTCTTAGGTAACTTCAAGTCCTTCACAATATATATAGAGAGGCTTAGTATATCCTTGCCTATCATTTTGTTATCAATTTTTCACATTGTGTTATTTTAGGCAAGTTTCTTACAAATTGCATTCTAACCAAATCTGACAGTCTGTATCTTCTAATAAGAATATTAACCCCATTCATATTTATTTGCTTGATTGAGATTACTGATCTTTTTTCATCTTACCACATTCTTTCATGTATTCATTTAGTAAATATTTATTGGACACCTACTATGTGGCAGACACCGGCCTAGGTTTGAGCAATACCATGAAGCTAATATTATGGGCTAGTTTAAATATTTTGCTACGTGGAATGTTGTTTCCTTTATTTTCACTGTAGTGAATTGGAAGGATTTTTAAAAATTACATATTTTCTTTGTTTACAGTATCAAGAGTAAAGCAGATGCCACTTTTAAAGTTTAAAAATGTGCTTGGTTTTTTCTGTGTTCTCTACCCTATTTCTCCATTTTTTATTGCTATTATATAATCTTAGATTTAATTTTTAGGTATTATTATTTTACTAATATAGTGATATCCTTTTTCATACCTTCAAGAATTTCTTTTGACAGTTGCATTATATTAACAGTAATTCAGGCCTAGCTTGGTGGCTCATTCCTGTAGTCATAACACTTTCAGAGACCAAAACAGGAGGTTCACTTGACATCAGGAGTTTGAGACAAGCCTGGGCAACATAGCAAGACCCAGATCCATCTCTACAAAAAAAAAAAAAAATTGTTTTCAATTATCTGAGTGTGCTGGTGGGTGCCTGTAGTCATAGATACTTAGTAGGCTGAGGTGGGAAGATTGCTTCAGCCCAGGAGTTCAAGGGTACAGTGAGATATAATCGTGCACACTAGCCTGGGCAAGAGAGCAGGACTGGGTCACTTAATAATTTTTTTAAATAAATAAAAGTAATTCAGAGTTAATTCTTTATATTGCACCCTATCCTGGGCAAGAGAGCCTGACTGGGTCACTAAATCACTTTTTTTTAAAATAAATAAAAATAAAAGTAATTCAGGGTTAATTCTTTATACTGTTTTCATTGCTGTACTTCAGTTTTTTTCATATCACAACTTTCCATTAAAAATGCATTTTTAGTACCGGCTATTGGGTCATCTTCTAATAATTTTCACAGGAAAAGTCCATTTCTAGTATTTTTTCCAAACTCTGTGTGTCAGAAAATGTATTTTACTTTCACCTCGCGTATAAACAATAGCTTGGCTGAATATAAAAATTTTTTAAGGGCAATGTAATCTTTTGTCATCAAAACTGCTAACAATTCTTTTGGAATTCATAGTCATAAAAGAGAAGATATGCTTTCTTTTATGTGTAAGTTGTAGCTTTTGTTGTTTTAATTTCATTTATTTATATGGGACTGGGTATTTGTCTCTTTTTTTGTTTTTTTTGTTTTTTTTGCTGGGAACATGGTGAGTCCTAATTGATTTTGAAAATCCCGCTTTATATCAGGAAAGTTTTACCCACTATTTGATTATCTCAATTTCCCATATGTTTAGTTCCCCCTTTTGGAAGTCCTGTTCTGTGCATAATGAATCTCCTAGATCTTGCCTTCACTTTAAAAAATCTATTTTTATTTTTATTTCTTCCTCTAGGGACTTCTGGTAGAATTCTCAAGCTTGTTTTCTGTTTCTGCAGTGACTAATTTTGCAGTTCATTGTTTTCACTGCAATTTTTAGTTCAATAAAAGTTCTTTTTATTTTTATATAATCTTTACTGATCTTAAACTGTTCTGTCTTCAAAAATGCCCACTTACTTCAGTGCCATGAATGCAGTATTTTTTTTGTGTGTGTGTGCATATTTTCAAGACATGAATTTTCTCCTTTTTGGTATTACTTTATTTCAGTATTGTTCTGAGTCTTCAGATTGAACCCTCTTTGGAACTACAGTGTCTGTTGATGTGTGTGTTGATTTTTCTGTCCATTTTTAAGATTTTGTTTTCTAACACTGGGTGTTGGAATAGATTCTCTTTGAAATATTATGTAAATGGCTCTCTGTACAGATATTTCAGTCTAAGACAAAAACCAAATGAAAATTTTAGATTTTCTTCAATTTTATTAAAATTCAGGGATAAGAAAGGCCATATATATGGAATAGCAAATGGTTTATTGATACTGAAGCATAGGGTAAACTGTCTAATGTCAAGTAGGGCTGCAAGCAGAGCAAGTAGCCTACTCTTTGCTAATTCACCAGGGATGTCCTCAGGGTTTCAGAGCAGGAGGGTAGTCTTGCAGAGCATTATTTCAACCAGCCTGAAAGGAGAAAGTCCTATCAGGAGGTTGCTATTCTGTAACTTAGGTGATATGCCCTAAGGGCTTGATGTCAGACAATTACAGTGAAAGGGAAGAGATTGGATTTCCACCCCCCACCTCCCAGCTTTATTAAGATATAATAGACAAGAATTGAACATATTCACAGTGTACAGTGTGATGTTTTAGTATATGTATATGTTACGAAACATGATTAAATCAAGCTAATTAGCATATCCATCACCTCATATACTCATCATTTTTCTTCCTTTCTAACTGAAACTTTGTGACCGTTTGACTAATATCTCTTCAACCCTCCCCTCCTCTACCCGGGTCTCTGGCAACTGCCATTCTAATCTCTTCCTATCTGCCCATCCCCTACCCTGGTCTCTGGCAACTGCCATTGTAGTCTCTTCTCTGAGTTCAATTTATTAAAATTTTACATTTAAGTGAGATCATGCAGTATTTGTCTTTCTGTACCTGGCTTATTTCACTTAATATGTCTTCCAGGTTCATCCAGGTTGTCACAAATGACAGGATTTCATTTCTTTTTTAAG
This sequence comes from Cacajao melanocephalus, assembly GCA_963573385.1. Lineage (NCBI taxonomy): Eukaryota > Metazoa > Chordata > Mammalia > Primates > Pitheciidae > Cacajao > Cacajao melanocephalus. The sequence continues at coordinate 32,935 of CAUYLG010071765.1, read as the reverse complement.
ACTGAATAGCATTTCATTGTGTGTGTGTGTGTGTGTGTGCGTGTGTGTGTGTGTGTGTGTGTATGAATGTGTATATCCCACATTTTCTGTATCCGTTCATCATTTTGGTATTTTCCATATCTTGACTATTATGAATAATGCAATGAAAATTGGAGTGCAGACATCTTTTTGACATACTGATTTTACTTTCTTAGGATATATATCCAGAATTGGTATTGCTGGATCATGTAGTAGTTCTGCTTTTAATTTTTTTAGGACACTTCATATTGTTTTCCATAATATTTATATTAATGTACATTCCCAACAACAGTGTACAAGGGTTCCCTTTTCTCCACATCTTTGCTAACACTTGTTATCTTTTGTCTTTTTGATAATAGCCATTATAACAGGTGTGAGGTGATATCTCCTTGTGGCTTTAATTTGTATTTCTCTTATGATTAGTGATTTTGAGCATTTTTTCATAAACCTGTCTTTTTTAAAGAAATATCTATTCAGGTACTTTGCCCATTTGGGTTACTTGTTTTCTTGCTGTTTGGTTGTTTAAGTTCCTTGTTTAATTGGGATATTAACCTCTTATTAGATATATGGTTTGTAAATGGTTTCTTCCATTCTCTAGGTTGTCTTTTCACTCTGTTGATTGTTTCCTTTCTGTGCAGAGCTTTTTGCTTTGATGTAATTCTATAAATCTATTTTTGTTTCTTGCGCTTTTGAGATCATATCCCAAAACTTGTTCAGACCAATGTCAAGAAACTTTTCCCATATGTTTTCTAGGAGGAAAGTTTCTAGTAATTTTGGTTTTATGTTTTACTTTCAAGTCTTTAATCCATTTTGAGTTGATTCTTGGTGTGAGATAAATTTCATTCTTCTGCGTGTGTATATTCAGTTTTCCCAACAGTTTATTGAATAGACTGTCCTTTTCCCATGGTGTGTTCTTGCTACCTTTGTTGAAAGTACATTGACCATGAATGGGTGGATTTGTTTTGGGGCTCTCTGTTTCATTCAATTGGACTACATGTGTGTGTTTTTAATGTGAGTACCATGCTGTTTAGGGTACTATAACTTTGTGGTATGTTTTGATATCAGGGAGTGTGATGTCTCCAGCTTTTTTCTTTTTTCTTAACATTATTTTGGCTATATAGGTTATTTTGTGGTTTATGCTACATAAATTTAAGAATTTTCTATTTATATAAAAAATGTCATTGGAATTGTAATCTATCCATTATTGAAAGCAGGATCTTAAAGTCCCCTACTATAATTGTATTGCTATTTCTCTCTTTATTTCTGTTAATATTTGCTTTAGATATACAGGTGCTCTGATGTTGGGTGCATATATATTTATAATTGTTATATCCTTTAGATGAATTTACCCCTTTGTCATTATAAAATGATCATCTTTGTCGCTTGTAAAAGTTTTTGTATGATAAAAGTATGCCCACTCTTTTTTGGTTACCATTTGCATGGAGTATGCAACTGCTGCTAACAACTTTGACCACATACAAAAACTACATTTTGACTTCTCCTCCCCTCACATTTTATTGATGTCACAATTCATGTATTTTACATACATAATGTAAGATGTATTCATTACCAAACTATTTTAGCTATAATTATTTTTAATGCTTAGAGACTCTTACCTTTTATACTAGAGTTACAGGTGATTTATGCACCAACACCTTATTGGAATATTCTGAATTTGACTGTATGTTTACCTTTACACTAAGTTTTATACTTTCATATGTTTTCATGTTTTTAGCATCCTTTGGTTTCAACTTGATCTCCCTTTAGCATTTCTTGTAAGGAAGGCTTAGTGGTGATGAACTGTCACAACTTTTGTTTCTCTAGAAAAGTCCTTATCTCTCCTTTATTTCTGAAGTACATCATTGCCAAATATGGTATTCTTGGTTGCCAATAATACTTTCTTTTCCTTTAGCACTTGAATATATCTTCCCACTCTTTCCTGCCCTGCAAAGTTTCTGCTGAAAAATCTGCTGATAGTCCAAGAGCTAACCTTGTATGTGATGAGTTACTTTTCTCATGCTGCTTTCAATATTCTCTCTTTGTCTTTGACTTCTGATAATTTGATTATAATTTGTCCTGGTGAAGATCTCTTTATATTTAATTGATTTGGGTTATTTGAGTGTGTTGGCTGTGAATGTTCATGCCCTTCTTCAAATTTTGGAAAATTTCTCTCATTGTTTTTTAAAATAAGCTTTCTGTCCCCTTCTCTGGCTTTGCTCTTTCTGAGACTCTCATATGCATGCATTGGTTCACATGGTGGGGCTAAGTAAGTACCATAGGCTTTCTTCATTCATTTTCATTATTTTTTCTTTTTGTTATACTTACTAGGCCATCTCAAATGATGTTTTCAAGCTCACTGATTTTTTTTTCTTCTTCTTCTTCTTGAGTCTGCTGTTGAAACTCTTTATGGAATTTTTGGTTCAGTCATTGTGTTATTTAGCTCTAGATTTTCTGTTTGGTTCATTTGTATTGTTTCTCTTTGTTGAACTGTAGTTTTGTTTGTGTATTGCTTGCCAGATTTTGTTTAGTTGTCTGTCTGTGTTCTCTTGTAGCCCACTGAGCTTCCTTAAAACTATTATTATTATTATTGTTATTGTTATAGTTATTGTTATTTTGAGGCAAGATCTCACTCTTTCTTCCAGACTGGAGTGTAACAGCATGATCTTGGATTACTGTAGCCTCAACCTCTTGGGCTCAAGGGTTCTTCCCACCTTAGCCTCCTAAGTGGCTGGGACTATAGGTGAATACCACCATACCCAGCTACTTTTGAATTTTTTGTAGTTTCACCATGTTGCCCAGCTGATCTCAAACTCCTGGGCTGCAGTGATCCTTTCAAAGTGCTGGGGTTACAGGCATGAGCCACCACACCCAGCCAAGAAAATTACTTTTAATTATTTGCCAAGAAGACATTTTGGGTCACTAACTCATACTTTATTTTGTTCCTTTGGTGCTGTCATGTTTCTCTGATTATTTGTGATCCTTGTGGCTAGGCATTTGTGCCTGCACATTTCAAGAAGTAGCCACCTAGTCTAGTTTTTACAGACTCACTTCATCAGGTAAAACTCTTTACCAGTCAACTGATCTAAAGATACTGAGTATGACATCTGGTGGAGTCCATGGCCAGGCTGGTCTGCTACCTGAGTCAGCAGGTGGGTGGGCTTGGCAGCTGGGTTCATAGGGACTGGTTTTAAGCCTGGGTCTATAGGATCATGCCTGAAGCTAAGTCCATTGGGATGAGCCTGGAGTTAGAATCTACTAGGATAGGCCTGAAGCTTGTTTCTGTGGGGGCTGGGTATAGTCTGGGTTCTCTAGTGTCAACCTGGTACTCTGTGGGCCTTGAGCCTGAGTCTGTGGGGGCTGGCCTAAGAAGGGGAGGGGCCAATGCTTGGGTCTTTGGGGACAGGCCTGGAGCCTGAGTCTATGGAGGTGGACCTAGCTTTTGGAGCTATACTAGGGCCAGCCTGGAGCCTGGGCTCACAGGGGTAATCCTGGAGCCTGAATATCTGGGTGTCAGACCAGTGCAGTATACTAGGGCAGACTGGAGCCTAAGGCAACAGTGACTGGCCTGGAGCCTCGGTCCAGGAGGGGTTGGTCTAGAACCTCTATCATGGGCTCCAACCTATGGGTTCTAGCCTGGTGACTGGGGCTATGGATGCTGACCTGAAGCCTTGTTCTGCAAGGGAGGGCCTAGAGGCTACATTTGTGCATGCTGGCCTGGAGGCTATCTCTGGAGGAGCTGGCTTAGAGCCTAAGGCTGCAGGGGCCAGCCTGATGCTGGAGTGGGCCTCCAAGGCTGGTTCCTCAGGAGCTGCCCTGGTGCTAGGGTCTCCTGGGATGGATTTTGACCCTGAGTCCACTGGAGTGTGATACTGCAGGGGCTGGCCTGAAGACTACAGCCATGGATACCAGCCAGCTACCTGGAATCATGGGTACCACCCTGCTGTCTGAGGTTGTACATGCTGACCTCACGTATGGGGGTGTGCGTGTGCCAGCCTGACACTGGGGAAGGCTTGGAGGCTGGGTCCATGAGTGCCAAGCTGTAGTCTGGGGCTGCAGAGGCCAGCCTGGTGCTAGAGTCCCAGAAAAGGTCAGATACTCAATTCATTCTCCTTGCCTCAAGTGGTGGGGTCTTTCCATGCTGTGCTGCCCAGTCTTGGGGAAGGAGTGACAACTATAATGTAAAAGTGTCCTTCCTCCCCTTTTCATTACATCTTTTCTTGTTTCTGTGCAACCCCCAAGTACTGTAATCGCTAATCTGGTTTCCTTAGCTCTTGTGAAGGTATGTTTGTGTATGAGCGGTTGTTCACACTAATGTGTCTTTTTAGGGAATGAGCACTGGAAAGTCCTAGTTTGCCATCTTGCTGACATCCTCCTAGGAAACTAGGTTAGAGATGATAGCATTCTGAACTGGTTTGTTGGTGGGGTGGGGAAGAGGGAGGAGGCCTTCTTAGAAAGCCTCATTCCCATGAAGAGTTCATCTGTCCCTGGAATGGTAACCTTTGAATCAGCCCAGGCTCCCCTTTAAATAACAAAGAGAATGTTTAATGAAGGACATTGTAAGTAATAGGATGTATGTAAGAATGGAGGAATTCTAGCACTTAGAAGTAAGAACCAGTTCAAGATTATTTGGGGAGTATGGGCAGAGATATTTTTACTTTATTCAATACCTTTCTCTTAAGCAAAAATCTGTGCCAATCCTGGGCACTGCGGATACTGTGCTGAGCCGTACATAGTCCTCTTTCAAGGAACACACAGGCTAAAGGGAGATACAGACCGTGAAATACGCAAGTAGAGTAGAATGTAGCATGTGGTTAGATGGGAGTTAACATAGTGTGCTGTGGAAGTACACACGACATTCCTGGGGAGGCTAGGGTGTTTTCTTGTGATGAGAAGTGAGGAAATTCCTGGAATAAGTGACTATAAAATGAGATCTCAAGTGGAGGGGAGGGAACAGAACAATATGTGCATGTGTAGAGGCCTGGAGATAGTGATTGAAGAAATTCCTGTGTTGTTTTGTGTGCTTTTTAAAATATTATTCAGATGTGTGTACTTATGAGTCTGTGTATCTTGTCAACAGACAAAAGAATAGAAACTATCTTGAAGTTTTATTTGCTTTACATGCCCTTTATAGTATCATAGACAGTGCCTTGGTGTCACTAGGTATTCAATAAGTGCTTAGAAGATTGTAGAATATCCTCACTGATTGATACCTGAGCTCATCTAGCTGATTTAGCCTCCTTATTTTGAAGAGAAGAAAACCAAACCTCTGATAAATTAAATGACTCACCCAAGATTACACAATCAAAGCCAGATGGCAGCCTACATTGGAATGCCAATCCAGGCCACAGTCCAATAGTGTTGAACCACTGGTTTCTTGTGGGTTATCATTGATGGCTTTGTAACTTTCGTATCCCAATTTCTACTCTGTAAAATACAGATAATAAACCTATCTCATTTGATGCATAGAAATAAAAAATGATGATCACAGGGGATACTATGATTAATAGGAGATATAGAAATGCTTATTAACACTACTAAGTACTACTTTAAACAGAATTAAAAACACATATGACAACAAACCAAGGCTCCTCTGGCATTGGAACTCAGAGATTTACCATCTTGGCTTGCAACAGTTTCTCATTCCCAAGGGCTTTACTTTTGGGAGCTCAACTCAGCATAGAGTTTGCTATCATTTTTCACCTTTTGTTTATGTTGCACCTCCATACAAGGAGCTTAAAGAGCTTTACAGATATTAGCTCATTATCCTCCCAAAACCTCTCTAAGAGAGGGTGGAGACGTAAATCATTATTCCCATCTGGGAAAAAAAAAATAGCCTAACTTATCTCTTTTAATTTTACTGATGCTCTAAATGGTTGATTAAATTTCAAGTTATACCCTCTACATTTAGAATATCACATTCTTTTTCCCAAGTAGATTTTTCTTTCTTTTTTGAATTTAATATTGTGAGGATAAGTGTAACAATAGATCGAAAGGTCTGATGTTGAACATTTGTTTGAGAAACACAGACTAGACAGTAACCTAGGTTCCTCTTTTCCTTCGTGCCCCCCTACTTTTCTCAAAATATTCGTCTTTGTTTTTCTTTAGTCACAATCAGGATAAAAGACTTTTAGGAAATGCAGGGATGTTTCCAGACCCATTTACTCCTTATCTATCAGCCAAGACCACCAGCAAGAGAGCCAATGAGTGTCTGTTTAGTCATGCTGTATTAAGCCATTCTTGTATTGCTATAAAGAAATACCTGAGACTGGGTAATTTATTAAAAAAAAAAAAAAGAGAGGCTTAATTGGCTAACAGTTCTGCAGGCTTCACAGGAAGCATGGTGCTGTCATCTGCTCAGCTTCTAGGGAGGCCTCAGGAAGTTACAATCATAGTGGAAGGCGAAGGGGGAGCAGGCACAACATGGGGCAAAAGCAGGAGCAAGCAAGGGGGATGGGGAGGTGCCACAGACTTTTAAATGACCATATCTTGCAATAACTCACTACGTGAAGACAGCACCAAGTCATGAGGGACCTGCCCCCATGACCCAGACACCTCCCACCAGGCCTCACCTTCAGCATTGGGGTTTACACTTCAACATGAGATTTGGGCAGGGACAGATATCCAGACTGTATCACATGCCATTCTAACTCTTAATAAAATACTGGTACAACAGACTGCAAAACTTTATTAAAGCAACAATGGTAGTTAAATTTTCAATCTTGTTTGCTTTGCTTACACATGTGGTTCTCATTATAATGTTATTTGGAGTTAGACTTTGAAGGTGTTACAACATGACCAAGACATGAACAGAATCTGAGACCAAGCAAGGTTGTTTCATGCAAATTATTGCAACAACACACTTACCCAGTTAAAGCAGCTATCCGCAGTTAAAGCCAGCAATAAAGCCATATTGAAATTAATATTCTATCACCCCTAGAAGCTAATCAAAGAAGGTGAGAGCCAACTTATATCTTATTTGAGAGATATTCAAAGTTGCATTTTATAATTTTTTTTAAAGTTCATCTTAGATCACCATAGGACGTTTCTCCTGTCTCAGAATAAGGTTATATAATATTTGATGCCTGAAGATATTAGAGGCTAAAGGATCAATGCATTTAGAGAAAAAGTATTCAAGGCACAACTGCTTATTACCAAACTAGGATAAAACTCTCAGTTGTGGTTTGCTTTTCAATCCAAATTGCTTCTCATGTTCGACTAAAACACCTTTATGATTAGTGACTTGTGTTCTGGTCTTGCTGCCAACTAGGGATGAGAGAACAAGAAAAATAATCATGCAGCATTGTTGAGCAAGTCATGAAACTAATTAGCAAATAATCTGTCCTCTCCCATCAGTCAGGTTGCCTGTGTGTTCTACATTATCCCTAGGAATTTCTCTTGAGTCATCATCCTGGCTTCTGTGTTCTCTTGCTTTCTTTCTTAATAGTATTTCATTCTCCTGTTGTGGCCTTTATTATGATTCTTTTTTTATAGATTTTACTGACTGGGTGTATGGCACTGTACCCTGTCATGCAGAATTATTTCCTTCCTTTCTTCAAGACTGTCCCGGATTTCCTTTGACCTGGCCAGTGAATACCCAAGATCTATTAAAAGCAAAGATGATTTCAGGTATCTAGAATCAACAAATAATCTAGAGAAGAAAATCACCTTCATCCATTTCCCAGAATTACTTTGAAATAATTCCCATGGAATCAGTAAAAGATAAAAAGCCCAGTGGGTGTTGTAAATAGATTTCAAAATACAATAATATAAAAATAAATGACAATTAACACTTATCTGCTTAGGAAAAGTGTGATTGTGAGGTTTTAAGAAAAAGTATTTTTTAGTATAATGGCTAAGTTGCGTTTATATCCAGCACCCTTTTCCCCTTATTGCTATAAGTTACCTTTCTATAATTGCAAACTAGTTTAGCATTTTAATAATAATGGACATGTTTTTAACAGATTATTGCTAAAAGTGCATATTTTATTCCAGGGAGACTCTGTAATAGACACCAGCATTTTAGTAATGATACAAGCAATCTGTAAGCTATTACAGTTTTCTTTAGAGTAACTTAATCTTCATATTGTTTTGTATGTCTAGAATTTTAATAGTGTTTTTAATTTAGAAAAGGAAGCATATAACATATTACTAATTACATGTGAATATGAACTAAAACATGGCCACTGAGCTTAATTCTGAAAAACAAACATATTTAAAAGTACCTAACCTAGTTTAGGGACGTTAACAAAGACATTAAAGAATACCACACAGAGATAACTTCAGTTTTTGTGGGACAACTCAGTGAGGGTCTACATTTTTAGAATGGTTATTATATTTTGGCCCACAGCAAACAAAAGCCAAGAGGAGTAAAAATGCTCCTTTCCAAGTAAAAATAGTATATATTTTTTTTACAACAGAAAAAAGTACACACTATTAAAACACAAATGTGAATGTTTGTTAAAGAATGATTCTTTTCCCTTAATGACACTATTCATCCAAGGATCTTCAAGAATCTACAATATTAATTAATAATCCTGTTTACCCTTAATAATTTAATTTGATTGGTTAGTATACTAAGCGGCAAGAAAAATTAAGATCTTTAGGTCAAAAGGTCAGGCTAATAAGGCCATGGAGGTAAAGGTAGGTGCAGTATCTTTAGACCTCACTTATCTGCTGACTAGGTAAACAAACAGAGGGAAGATCATTTTTCTTAAAAATGAAAATATTTACTGAAAATATTTTTATTTTAAATGGTTATAAGAAATAATTTAGTGTTTGAATCTAGACTTATTATGTACAGTGTTGGCACTATTTTGGCACACTACCCAGCTTCTCTTCAAGAGCCAATAGAGATATGCTTGGTTAACCAATTCAGCGAGTCTTAATGCTATTTTTAAAATCTAGCTTTTACATTAAATAAACCAGTTTGCTATTTTGAAAGAAGTTATAATCTACTTAAAACTGTCATTCTCTGTTTCTGACTTGCAATTAGCTATTTCCAAAATGTCAGACCTAGATTCTGTTTCTACCATCACCATAATAAAATGTGACAGCCAAGATATTATATCAATACCTTTTCCATAATTAGCAATAAGGATCATGCCAAGGGTTAAATAGAAAAGTTTCATAAACATTTTTCTACAAATGGTTCTGAAGACAGTGTTATGCTTTTAAAATCTGCTAATGTGGCAAAGACTCATGACAACCAGGAGACAAATCTATGAGCAAAACTGTTTGAGAGAATAGTAGTATATGATGTATGTTATGTAAATGAGCTTATTAGGACTCTCATCTATTTTATTATTGGTGACCAATTTAATAGAGGCATTTAAAAAACAATATTTCTGCCTGACTCCTAGAAATGAAGAAGATACATTGATATAATTGAGAGCAAATGATTGCATGTCGTGCCATTTAATCATGTCATTTTTCAATTGCTATTTTTTGCACTTCACTGCATGCTTATAGAATATTTAGCTTCAATATAGATTAAGTTCCAGGGTTTGCAACTGAGCTGAATCTCTATATTGGCTGACGCCGTCTTTTAAGTTTGTAATCAGTTAAAATACCCAGATGTCATTTGCCTATATTTTCTTTAAAATATGCAAGTCATAATTCATACTTCATTTGAGGTATTTTAATTATTTGCTATTTTGAAGAATTGCTTCTTACAATTCCAAGATACAAATTCTTATTTGCAACATTCATATACAAGGTATAGTTAAACACTTAATTGGCTAGAGAATAGAGCTATCAGGACCAAAAGAGCTTCTGAACCCTTGCTGGAAATGTTTATAATCATTTGCCTAAATGAGTGTTTCCTACCTTTTAATTTCTTCCTTATTGCTTATATAATTTATATCTTTCTCAGGAAAAGATTACTCCCACTGTCCGTAAGAATATGAGGGCTTTGAGAAACGGTTTTTTCTGTATTGTTCACTGAAATATCTGAAGTACTTACAACACTATTTATTCTAAAAAGGGTTCAATAAATATTTGCTCAGTTAATGAATCAGTATTTTTTCCATCTCTGTTATTATAACCACCCAGAGCTTAAATTTTGTATAGATTAGTTACGTATTTGTAGGCCCGTGAATGTTTAGAAGATTGGATCTCTAAAAAGGTTCAATCTCTTTCTCTTTGCAGAAAGAGATTGTTGGTTGTCTTATCAATGATAACTTTATGGCTATGGCCACTTCTGGTTAGAAGTCAGGGACAAGATTGTCTGAACATGTAGATATCTTGCAAGCTTCTTCAGCTTTCTTATGAAAAACAATGTAGCATACTGTTTTTGTGAATCAACTTTGGATTCAGGCTGCCTGGGTTAAAATCCTGCCTTTGCTGCCTACCTATAGCCAGTTACTTGACCTCTCTGTGTTTCCATTTCCTCATCTGTCAAATAGGTAGACGACAGTAATAGACACACACACACACACACACACACACACACACACACAGGCACACACACATGTCATAGTGATGCTGTGAGGATGAAATTATTCAATACATATAAAATACCTTTTAAAATGTGTGGCACACATAAATACACACAAAAAAGTTGGTCATTAGTAGTGGAGATTAGTGAAAACAACTAAGAAAATATTAAAAACAATGCTTCAGCAATTGATAAGTCCCAGTGATTATAGGTTATTGTTTTGTGTTCAGGTGAATCTTGCTGAAATATCTGAAGAGAACATACTTTATTTTTATTTTGTATTGGTTCAGAAACATATAGTCAACTCAGAATGATCTTTGGTAAAGTACATGTAGTACATCTGATATTGCAGGTCTCTCATTTTTGTACTGATTCTAACACCACAACAGATTACAGTTTCATAAGATATATGATTATATATGAAATTAATCACTGCAGTAATTAGATTTAGTTAACGTTCTTCATTTACCACATTTGCTTTAACTTCTCTTTCGGTTCATAGTCTTCTATGTTTACTTTTCTGTTTATGTTTTATGCTATTTCTCGAAGTAGGATAGCTATATTAAAAATTACACTGCATTATTTTTATCATACAGCAGAATGTCTGATCTGTTGGCAGAGATTTATAGGTTTGTAGTAATGACTCTGTCCCAGGACATCTTATAGTCATTACTTTAAAAAGAAAATAAGCTCCAAGTTTGCATTTGTAAATGTATTAATCTTTGTATCCACCCGTGGTTGCAGAACCATAGTGATTGGTAATAGTTATATCATTAGCGTCTGTTGTATGACACACCCTAGCAGAATGGTAAATTCTCTGATTATGTAATTGTTTATGGGGTTGATAATAATTTCTGGCCTTACCAAGAGTTTTTTTTTAATAATAGTTTTATTGAGATATAATTTACAAACCATAAAATCTAATTTCAGAATGTTTTCACCACTCTGAAAAGAAACTTTTACCCATGAGCTCCCTTTTTCCCCCTCACTGGAGGCCATGGCAACCACTATTCTACTTTCTGTTTCTATGCATTTGCCTATTCTGGACATTTCATATAAATGGAATCATAAAATATGTGACCTTTTGTATGTGTCTTCTTTCACTTAATATGATGTGCTCAAGGTTCATCCATGTTATAATACGTATAAGTACTTCATTTTTAAATGCCAAATAATATTACATTGTATGTATGTACTACATTTTGTTTACTCACAGTTGATACAGACATTTTATTACATGCCCCCAAATCCTTAATATTAATATTTATAGGACTCATTTGGACTAATTTCATTTGGCCATAATGTTATCTTGAAGTGTTTCATATTGGGCCCAAAATTGGCAGGTATTAGGTGGCCTTCATAGTTTAACTTGCCCAATGGTTGTTCTAGAGCAAGCGATAAATTGAAAGGTATATATGGATATATGTGTTGATGTTTGTGTGTGTGAGTGAGAGAGAAGAAGAGACAGAGAAGGAGAGAGAAAGAGAGAGAATGTGCATGTGGGGTTGAGGGGAGTCATTTGACAGGGTTGTAGGAGATGGAAACAGTGCCTGTTGCCTTAGTAGGCTTAGGTTTTATCTTTGAATGTCTTAGGGATTTCTCGTCATTCAATATTGAACTAATTAATAGCATCAGTAAAGAAATTTGTCAGACATGGTGGTTATATCAGGACTTATCTAGGAAAATAGTAATGAACTCTAGGAAAATAAGTAAGGATAAGTTCAAGAAACAGAACTGAAACTGCTGCATTATAATAAATTGAATAATAAAATATCTAGTCATATTTTGCCATAAATAGAGGTTTGGAAATTTGTCATTCACCTTATTTAAAATTCAGAAATATTAAAGGTACAGTGTTCTCTCATTACAGAAATAATAGAATTCCAGCTATTACTGAGTTAGGGTCATTTAAATGGCCATAGCATGCATTGTATCAGTAAGTGGGACGTCTGTATGAAATGTTCACCTGCTGATCTACTACCCCTACTCCATGCACATTTCAGCGTACCACACTTAATCATTTTAAGATCTCTTCTAATGAAGCCTTATCTAGATTAACAGTTTAAGCACAAATACTTTCAGGCATTAAAACTCTCACACTAAATGAAATTACATTGTCTTGTTTACCCTTGTTGATTAATATGCAATCTGTTAACCGTTAGAAGAGTCCAATTGTGGCAGTAGAAGATTAGTAATTCAGTGATGTTCATGGATATAATCATCATTTCTCCTGAAGGCCCTGAATTAGACTATCACTTACACACTATCTGTAGGCAGAGAAAGGATATAATATTTTTAGACATGTGTACCCACTATTTTGCTTGAATCATTCAGTTTAGGGTCACTTCAGCAATACAAATGCTTCTGGGGGCAAAATGCTATTTTGATGCACGCATATCCTTCTTAAATAGTGTGACTGTCTGTTAAAAGAAATACAGCAACCAACAAATAGTACAGTAATAATCCAGTATCTTAATTTTTGCTTTCAGAACATTATTGATTTGTTAATCAAGCTTTGGAAGAGGAATATGGCTTAACTTTTTTTGAGATAATAGATTTTATATATAAAAAAATCTTTACAATCTTATTTAACTTGTTCTCAGCCGGTAGAAAACTGAACTTTTTCCCTCCAAGGAATGTAGGAGTAAATTTGGAAAAATTCTATTTCTTTTTGGAGGATTTTTTTTTATATTTTGTGTTTCCTTTGATGTTATGTCAAAGCATATCAATCTGTTTAGCATTCATCTGACCTAAGTGATTTATTTCATTAGGCTAGAAATTGTTAATTACGTAGGTGTCAAGCGGGGACCCTACATTTCAGAGGAATAAATTAGTGAAAAAGTGTGGAGGAATGGGCTGCAGCTAAATTCTTTAGCATATTGGGCATCTGTAGGAGGCCTCCATTCTAAAAGAGACATCAGAGCTCTTCCTCTTGACCTATTGTTCGTAGCTGAGTGTATCACTACAATTTGAAATTATGATGGAAGAGGGTGTTTCGTGTTTTAGGGAACTCAGCCCTATAAACACTCATAGATTGGTTTCTTTCTATGTTGCAGTCCCTGTGTCGTGAAATCAAGCAACGACGTCGAGGAGTTGCCTCCATTCTGCGACTATGCCAGCATCTTTTGGATGACCGGGAGACTTGCAATCTGAATGCAGACCACCAGCCCATGCAGCTGATCATTGTAAATCTTGAAAGAAGGTGGGAAGCCATTGTCATGCAAGCCGTCCAATGGCAAACACGTCTACAAAAGAAGATGGGAACAGAACCTGTGAGTGATTTTTTTTTAAGTGTAATGGTCTCTCATTTTCCAAGACAAAAAGTAATTCTTTCAGGCTTGGAAACTGTGTTCATATTATACATGGTTTTACTAACTAACCTAAAGTGGTTTTGCCATCTTCTAAGTGGCTTTAAGTAACTAAACCTAGTAGTTTTACTACTAACTAGCTGTCCACTAAATGAAACTCCATTTGTCATAACACAGACATTTATTTGCCTTACTAAAATGCCTTTAGTGTATCTCATGCCTTTTTGAAAAAAAATTACATGGGGATTTTTCTTAACCTTACCAACCTAAGCCATTAATTCTTTCAATCATTCCTTCACTAAAAATATTCATTAATCGTACAATAACCCGTGAATATTTTTCTAGAAAATAGCTTAGTACTATCAGAACATATGGAGCAATGTTTATGCTCTGCAAATAATACAATGAAATCAATTATCTAGTTTACCTTTCCCTTACATGACAGGAGTTAACATCATCTATTTGTACACTCTTCCTGCTTAGAGCGTCTTCTGATAGTTACGTTGCTGAGAATTGGCAAGTTTCCTCTTAGAGTTTTAATGCAGTGCTCAAGGTGGGGAGCAGAGATTCTTTTTAAAGATTTTCCAAATTGAGTACAGGTTTCAGCTATTGCTAGATGAAGGAGATAGATATAATTAGAAGTTATTTTATTATAATATACAATGCATATTTGTCCAGAGAGTCTTCATATCCTTAAGGAAAAGAATTTACTGATAAAAATTTGCAGTCTCCAAATGACCTTGAGGTCAGTGTCTATTAGTTGAAGGCCCAACTCCCATGTTTTCCTTACATAAATGGAATACATACATATATAGAATGGGAAGTTTTTCTTATATGTTTATATTTTTCAATTCTATAACTTTGAAAGTTCAGGATCCAAAATTGAAAAATCAAATGTAAAAATCATGCCACTGAAAAATTCTTTCCTCCTATGAATTCCAATTTTAACAAAGCTTTAATATCTGCTATCTGACGTGTTTGGCACTGGGGACTGGGAACAGAAGGGACAATGAATCAGTAAGCCATCTAATTCTTTTTGCATCTGTAGATATATTGAGTCTAGGGGGTGATTTTATCCTCAGTAGTTTCATTTAATTGTTTTAAGCTGAAGTTGTTAAATTTCTTAAGACTTCCAAGTTATTACTAGCAATCAGAGTCGACATAATTAGATGTCTTTTCTTGAAATGACCTGTTTGTTGTAAAGCTATTTAGCTGGCATGTTTTTTGTTTGTTTGTTTGTTTTGAGAGTGTTTGGAAGGGCAGAAGAGATTATTATTACTTTCTATACTTTTAAGCTTGTAGTTGTGGTAGTGGCCATAAGATATATGCAGAAATCAACTGCAGCAGGCAAAGTTCTGAAATTTTGGAAGCATTCAGACTGCTTTGGAGAACACAACGTTGCATTTGAGGATTTATTTGAAATCATATGATCAGGGGTGCTAGAGTACTTCTCTGCAGACTAGATTATAGACATTTATAGTGTCATCCTGGGATTACAGACATTTTGATCCTATTTTTTTCTTTCTTTTTTTCTTTTTTAAAGAGATGGGTTCTTGCTCTGTCTCTCAGGCTGGAGTGCAGTGGCCTGATCATAGGTCACTGCAGCTTCAACTCCTGGGCTCAAGTGATCCCCACACCTCAACCTCCCAAGTAGCTAGGACTACAGGCATATGCCACCATGCCTGCCTAATTTTTATTTTACTTCTTGTAGAGACATGGTCTCACTATGCTTCCCAGGCTGGCCTCAGATTCTTGGCAATCCTCACAACTTGGCCTCCTGACGTGCTGGGGTTGCAGGTATAAGCCACGGTACTCAGTCTTTTATCCTGCTTCTATGGTAAAGGCAAGCTTTAGCTTTGAGGAAACCTTGGCTGCTTCTTAGAGGTTCAAGCTACTATATACAAGTAGATACAAATTGCAAACAGAGAAAGGTGTTTCCTTTTGTTTACGTTGGCTACAGAATGTGTAGACTGGAAAAATGAAGGTAGCAAATAAGGTCATCTGTGCTGAAGAAAGTTGAAAATCACTGTCAGAGAAGGAATGGAAAAGAATGAACGAATCCAACAATATTGTGAGCACAGGGTACATCATTCAGTGGGAGATATTTCTCTACATTTTTTTTTTTGAGATGGAATCTCGCCGTATCACCCAGAATGGAGTGCAGTGGCGTGACCTCAGCTCACTGCAACCTCCCAGTCTCAGGTTCAAGCAATTCTCCTGCCTCAGCCTCCTGAGTAGCTGGAATTACAGGCGCCCACTACCAAGCCCAGCTAGGTTTTGCATTTTTAGTAGAGACAGAGTTTTACCATGTTGGCCAAGCTGGTCTCGAACTCCTGACCTCAGGTGATCCACCCACTTTGGCCTCCCAAATGCTGGGATTACAGATGTGAGCCACCATGCCTGGCCTCATTATCATTGGTTGAGTGAAGAGTCCAAGTTGCTTTAAAGTCACCAATGTGGGAGATTGCCTTTACAGAGAATCAGAATCCTCTAAGCTGGCTGTACAGTTATTGTATGTCCCCATTCCCATTTCATCCTTGCTTGTACACAGGGACTTTCACTTCTTGATATGGTTTTTCTGTGTCCGCAACCAAATCTCACCTTGAATTGTAGCTTCCATAACTCCCACATGTTATAGGAGGGACCCGGTGGGAGGTAATTGAATTATGGGGGCAGTTTCCCCCATACTGTTCTCATGGTAGTGATTAAGTCTTACGAGATCTGATGATTTTATAAGGGGAAATCCCTTAGGCTTGGTTCTCATTCTCTCTTGTCTGCTGTCATGTAAGATGTGCCTTTTGCCTTCCACAATGATTGTCAGGCCTCCCCAGCCACATGGAACTGTGAGTTCATTAAACCTCTTTTTCTTTATAAATTACCAAGTCTTGGGTACTTGGGTATGTCTTCATCAGCAGTGTGAAAATAGAGTAATAAACTACTATTCCCCCAGGGCCTGAAATACTTGCACATAGTAGGTCTACAAATAAGTATTTTCTGAATGAATGAGTACATGTGTTCATTTAATAAATTTTGTTTCATTCTGGCATTTGATTTTGAGTTACTATTGATTTAGAGTGTATTCTAAATTTTTACATTTTCACAAAGTAGTTGAGTGTTATGTTTCTATAAGAACACCAAGAAGATGATTTTTAACCTTTCTTATTTAATAAGGCCTCCCCAGACTCCCAGACTGTCTCGTAAATTCAAGGAGACTGCCAGTCTCTAAGTGGATTCTAAAGAGGAAAGGGCTGCACAGACAGGCAAGTGCTCCAGAGATATACAGAGAGGTGCTCTCAAGTACTCAGCAGAAGCAACCACCTGAAAAGATGAGAGGGAACAGTCCCTGGAGCCTGCACAGAGCCAGAAATAGTTCTCTTTTCCCTCACACGTAGTAGAAACCCTTATCATTCACAAGGCATGTGATAAGGTACCAAGAAAGGTTTTTGCCTTAGTAATAGGGTAAACTTAGATTAAATGCTGCTCTGGTCTTACCCAAAAAACTTAAAAGCGAGACCTGAAAGGATCAAACTATTTCAAAGTAGTTTAACTATACTCCCAGGACAAAGCTCAAGAATATTTATAGGACTACAACTACCCAGCATACAACAAGATAAAATTTATAAAAATTATAGTATCTGATATCCAACCAAAACCTACCCAGAATGGAAAGAAGCAGGAAAAGTCAGATGATGAGGAGAAAAATATTAATCAATATAAACTGATCCTGAAATGTCACAGAGCATAGAATTAGTAGACAAAGACATGAAAAGTTATCATACCCACATTCCATATGTTCAAGCAGCTAGAAAAAATATTGATCATATTAAGTAGAGACATTAAAGATATCTATCTGAAATCACATTATAAAGAGGAAAACTATCATTACTGAGGTGAACAATACACTGGATGAGATTAACAGGCAATTAGACATCACAGAAGAAATAATTTGTAAACCTGAAAACATAACAATAAAAATTGTTCAAAATGAAGCCGAAAGAAAAAAAGACAAAATAAAAACAGAGCATCGGTGAGCCCTGAGGTATTTTTAGGCAGCCTAATTGAAGATTAGAATTAGAATCTCATAATAAAAGGAAGGTGAAAGCTGGGTGCTGTTGTTCACATACGTAATTTCAACACTTTGGGAAACTAAAGTGGAGAACTGCTTGAGGCCCAGAGTTCAAGGCCAACCTGGGAAACAGCAAGACCCCATTTTTATAAAACAATACAAAAATTAGCCAAACATGATGACACAGGCTTGCAGTCCTAGCTACTTGGGAGGCTGAGGCAGGAGGATCACTTGAGCCTCAGAGGTTGTGGCTACAGTGAGCTGTGTTTGTGCCACTGCACTCCAGCCTGGATAACAGAGTCAGATCCTGTCTCAGAAAAATAAAAATAAAGATATTGGAATAAAATAACCTAGAATTATATATACAGAGAAAATAGCATTGAAAAAGGAAGACAAAATAGTTTTCATTCATTAAAATCTGAAAATATTCATCACTCATAGATCTGTACTACAAGAAATGTTAAAGGGAGTCCTTCAGCCAAAGAGAAAATAACATCAGTTGGAAACCTGTGTATAAACAAGGGAATGAAGAACACTGAAAACAGTAACTATGTGGGTTACTGTGAAATTTTTTTGTATTATTTAAATCTCTTTAAGTGGTAATAGGCTACTTAAATCAAGATAACAGTTTATTGTGGATTTATAACATATGTGAGGTCAAACGTGTGACAACAATATCGCAAAGGCCAGGAAGCAAGAAATGGAACTATGTAGTTTTTAGTCTATGTGAGGTAGTATAATATCATTTAAAGATTTTTTTTTGAAAAGAACATTAAAGAAAAACAGACATGAGATAAGATGAAATATACTATATGCTTTTGAGTTTTTCTTTGCTTGTTTTACATACAGGGTCTTGCTCTGTTGCTCAGGGCGCAATGCAGTGGCGTGATCGTGGCTCACTGCAGCTTTGATCTCTTTGGCTCAAGCAGTTCTCCTGCTTCAGTCTTCAAGTAGCTGGGAGTGCAGGAGCATGCCAGTACACCCAGCTAATTTTTTTTTTTTTTTTTTTAGAGATAGGATCTTGCTATGTTGCCCAGGCTGGTCTCAAACTCCTGGCCTCAAGCAGTCCTCCTACCTTGGCTTCCCAAAACGTTGGTATTACAGACATGAGCCACCATGCCTAGGCTATAACTCTATAAAAACATAACAAAAAGCTATAATTACTAGGCCAACAGAGGAAATGAATAGAATCAATTAAAAAAAAACAGTAAAAGAAAAAGGGAATAAAAAATAGACCCAATAAATAGAAGAATAACAAGATGGAAGACTTAGAACTACTGCATAAATAATCCTATTAAATGGGCTTGGACCGAAAATCCCAATTAAAAGGCAACAATTGTCAGATTGAGTTTATACAGCTCTACTGAGAAACCCAACTTAGGCTAGATGTGGTGGCTCACACCTGTAATTTCAGCACTTTGGGAGGCTAAGGCAGGAGGATCACTTGAGCCCAGGAGTTTGAGACCAGCATGGGCAACATGATCAAACCCCATCATCACAAAAAAAAAAAAAATAGCCGGGCATTGTGGCAGTGTGCCTGTGGTCTCAGCTACTCACTACTCAGGAGGCTGAGGTAGGAGGATCACTTGAGCCCAGGAGGTTGAGGCTGCAGTGAACTGTGTTTGTGCTCCTGTGGTGCAGCCTGGGTAACAGAGTGAGACTCTGTCTCAGGACCAAAAAAAAAAAAAAAAAAACAAAGGAAACCCACTTTAAACATGAAGATATAATAAAGTAAAGAGATGGAAAATGTATATTAAGTGAACACAGAGAGAGAGTGGCTGTATTAATAGTAACAATGAAGATTTCAGAGCAAAGAATATTACATGTTACAAAGGACATTCTTAATGATTAAAATGCCAAATAATAAAGAGGACATAACATTATTGAATGTTTATGCCCTAAAACAGAGCTTAAAAATACGTAAAGCAAAAATTGATACAACTGTGAGGAGACAAGAAAACCAGACCATTTTGGGCAGAGATGTTTTCTCAGTAGCTGACAGACCAGAAAAATCAGTAAAAATATAAAAGACTTTGAATGATAGAGCAAAGCAATTTAATTGGCACTTAAAAACACGCTATCCAAGGCTTTTATCAAAAGGACAATGAATAACAATTGTTGGTGCGGGTACAGAAAAAAGGGAACCCTTGTACACTGTTGGTAGGAATGTAGAGTGGTATAGCCTCAGTGGGAAACAGTATGGAGGTTCCTAAAGAAAGTGAAAATGGAACTACCATATGACCCAGAAATCTCTCTTGTGAGTCTATAACCCAAAGGAAATGAAATCCCTACCTCATGAGGATGTCTTTACTCACATGCTCATTGCATCATTATTTATCATAGCCAAGATATGGGAACAACTGAAGTGTCTATTAGATGAATGAAAAAGAAATCAAAATACATATATATATATATGTGTGTGTTTGTATATATATCTATCTATATATATAGGTATATATAGATATATGTATGTGTGTGTATATCTATATAGATATACACACACATATATATGTGTATATATATATGTGTGTGTATATAGATATATATACACATACATGCATATAAACATACATACACGCAATGTAATATTTGGCCTAAAATTTAAAAAAAAAAAAGGAGATCCTGCTATTTGTGACAACATGGATGAAGCTGAAGGACATTATACTAAGTGAAACAAACCAGACACAGAAAGAAAAGTATTACATGATCTCAATTATATATGGAATCCAAAAAGAAGAAACAGAGAATCTAAAGGTACCAGAAATCAGGTACAAGGGAAATGGGAAGATGTAGGTCAAAAGGTACAAAGTTACGGTTATGGTAGGATTAAAAGATCTAGAGAGCTGATGTACAATGTGAGCTAATGGATATGTAAATTTGCTTAACTATAGAAATCACTTCACTACATATATCAGAACATCATGTTGTACACAATATATACATTTAAAAATCAGTCATGCCATCCAACAGCAGCAGAATATGCATTCAAGTTCACACATAATATCTACTAAAACTCTCTTCTGAGTCACAGAACAAGTCTTAAATTTAAAAGAATTCAGCCAGGTGCAGTGGCTTCTGCGTGTAAGCCCAGCACTTTGGGAGGCTGAAGAAGGATGGCTTGAACCTGAGACTAGCCTGGGTAATGTAGTGAGACTCCATATCTATTTTCTTTTTAATTGAAAGAATTCATATTACACAAAGTAGGTTATTTGACTACAATAGAATTGTTTAGACATAAATAATAGCAATATATTTGGAAAATCCTCAAATACATGGAAGCTGAATAACACACTTATATACAACTCATGGACAAAAGAAGAAAATGCAAAGGGAAATTAGAAAGTATTTTGAACTGAATAGTAATAGTAATTAAATATTAAAATCTGTGGGATGCCACCAAAACAATGATCTTAGTTTTTTACCTTATGAAACTAGAAAAAGAAGACCAAATTAAACCCAAAGTAAACAGAAGAAAGAAAATAATAAAATTAAAGCAGAAATCAGGGAAATAGAAGACAGAAAAAATAATAAAGAGAAAAAATCAATGAAATGAAAAGCTGGGGTTATTTTTGAGAAGATTAATGAAATTGATAAACCTCTAGTCAGACTGATTAGGGAAAACAGAATAAATAAATGTTCAGTATCCAGAATAAGATATAGACATCACTACAGCTTCTACTAATATTAAAAGGAGAATATGAAGATAATTTTATGAATAATCTTTATCTACTAAATAGATTGAGTCATTAGTTTAAAACCTCCCCAGAAAGAAAATTTCAGGACTGGTTGGCTTTATAGGTGAATTCTACCAAACAGTTACAGAATAAATAATATTAACTTTATGCAAAGTTTTTCAGAAGTTGAAAAGGAAAGAATATTTTTCATTCCCATTCTTTGGGCAAGCATTACCCAGATGTCAAAAAGGCAATACAAGAAAACTGTTGGTTAATATCCCTTATGAATGTCAATAAAAAGACTGTTAACAAAATTTTAGCAAATCAAATAAAAAAAAATAAAATAGAAACTACATCATGATCATGTGAGGTTTATCCTAGAAATATAGAGTAGTTTAATACTTGAAAAAAGTCAATGTGATTCACTATATTTGCACAGAAAGAGAGGAAAACCATTTGATTATCTCAGTGCTGGAAAAGCATTTGCCAAAATCCAATATCCTTCCTGATAAAAACTCTCAGAAACCTAAGGAAAAAATGGCTGGGCACGGTGGCTCACATATGTAATCCCAACACTTTAGGAGGCCCAGGTGGGTGGATCACTTGAGGCCAGGAGTTCAAGACCAGCCTGGTGAATATGGTGAAACCCCATCTCCACTAAAAATACAAATAAATTAACTGGGCTTGGTGGTGTTCGCCTGTAATCCCAGCTCCTTGGAAGGCTGAAGCAGGAGAATTGCTTCAACCTGAGAAGCGGAGATTGCAGCGAGCTGAGATGGCGTCACTGCATTCTAGCCTGGGTGACAGCGCATGACTGTTTCTCAAAAAAAATGGAAAGAAAAGAAGAAAGAAAGAGAGAAAGGGGAAAAAAAGACCTAAGGAAAAAAATAAGAACTTCCTTAACTTAGTAAAGGAGATCCACAGCTAATCAACAGTTAACATTATGCTTAAGGGTAAAAAACAGAACGCTTCTCTTCTAAGATCAGGAATAAGGCAAAGATGTACACTTTCACTGTTTCTATTTGAAATTGTATTGGAAGTTTTAGCCAGATCAATAAAGCAAGAAAAAAGAATTAAAGACATGCTATTTGGCAATTAAGAAGCAAAATTATTTTTACTCCGAGATTCTATGACCATCTATGTAGAAACTGCTACAGAATCTACAAAAAGATACTAGAATGAATAAGGGAATTTAGGATACAAGATCAATATATAAATGTTAATTATATTTCAGATAATACTGATAATCAGAACTTTAAGTTTATAAAACTTTGAATTTATAATATTAATAGTAGTGCATGAAATGCTTAGGGATGTATCTAACAAAAGATATGGAAATATTGTATACAAACAGCTACAAAATATTACTGAAATTATTAACAAATAATAACTAAATTAATAATGAACAACACTGTGTTCATGTATCAGAGGACACAATATGAAATCTCCCCAAATTTATCTATAAAATTAATGTAATCCCAATGAAAATCTCAGTGATTTGTTTTTTGGTAACAATTTGTAAGCTCATTCTAAAATTCATTTGGAAATGCAAAGGACATAGAATACCCAAAGCAATTTTTGAGAAAGATGCATTAAATGGGAGGTTTTATGCCTCCTGGTATCAAGAGTTACAGTAAAGCCACAGTAGTCAAGAAAGTACATCAACAAATACATCAATGTAACAGAATAAATATTTTAGAAATAGAGCGACACATAAATGGTCAGTGGATTTTTAACAGAAGTACAAAGGCAATTCAATAGAGAAAGGATAGTCTTTCCAAAAATGATCCTGGAACAACTGAATATTCATATGCACAGACATAGATTGATTTATATAATATACCATATAAAAATGAAGCAAAATATATCATTGACCTAAATGTAAAATGTAGAAGATTTTACAAAACAAATTAATCATAGGGTAAAATCTTTGTAATCACTGGAGCAATTACAAAGGGAAATGAGAAATCTTTTGGAAGTAATAGATATATTCATGATCTTGTTTATAGTGATCATTTTGGATGTGTATTCTTATATCAAAACATATAACGTTTTACATGGTAATATGTATAATTTATTCAAATTATACCTCAATAAAACTGTTTTAAAAAAACACATATTTAGAATTTTAATTACAAAGGAGTTGGTAGATTACCCTGAAGCCTGGCAGTAGGTATCCTTCTGTTGGATTAAGTAAATGAAAATGGGCATTCCTTTTCTGAAGAACCAAACAATACTAATAACAATTGATATATATCAGGCACTGCTTTAAGTGGTTTACATGTTAAGTCCTTTAAGACTCTTAATAACCATATAATATCCATGCCATTATCCTCTATTTTACAGAAGAAAAAAAAATTGAAGCAAAGAAAATTTCAGCAACTTGTCCAAAGTTACCACCTGGTTTGTAACGGATCTGAGATTTGGAACTGGGAGTTCTGGCTTCAGAGTCAGTGTCTTGAATCAACATCCTAAACTGCCTCTCTAACACAAAGCTTTCTTTAGTGATAAGAATGGTACATATGTAGCCACCTTTAAATCAAGTAAATGAACAAGACTTTTATAAATACAAATTAAGTGACTTAGATTTGGAAATTAGGTGATTCTAGATTTTCAGTATATTTTGGGAAACTGGATCAAATTTTCTTATCACGTGTGACATGGAGAAATTTTAATTGTCAAAAATTATATCTAAATGGGCTTTGAAAAGCAATAATTTCTGATGAGAACTTTAAGAAAAAGGAATAAGAAAGCACTTTCTCTTTTAAAGTGCTGTAGAAAATAGAGAAGAGGATTTGTGCTGCTGTGTGAATTGGTTGACCACTGATAATTCACCGACACTTATTTAAGCATTTCCTCTAAGTACATGGGACTTCTATTAAATTCACACATGCTTCACAGAAACTCATGACATTTATGGAATTTGTAGTAAGAAGGACAGTTTTCCAGCAGTGATTTGTGTATACCACAAATCAAATTTCTCTACTCAAATGCCATCTTAACGAACCTCTCTACGGAACAGGTTCAGTCTAGTATACACAATTTCCTTAGAGGAATCTGCAAAATTGCTAACACAAGAGGGTGTTATACATTGTGAGGAGACATCTTTCTCAGTTTTTAATTTTTTTCCATATAAGTTTTATCTGTCTAATTTACGTGTGAAGATCCCTCTAAAAAGCCATGTGGCATATCTTAAGTGTTAGTCACCAATAGAGTGGGGCTATTGTGTTACTTGCTAACAGCATTGAACATGCACTGTTTCTCAGTTGCTGTGTTACCATTTTTAATACATTGTGTTATTTTATCTTTATAACAACTGAAGAAACTAAATTTTTGATAGATTAAATAAATTATACCAGGTTATGCAGCCAGTAGGTAGAGAAAGGTGTGGACGTGGGCATATCTGACTTCAAGACTTAAAGCTCTTTTAGCTCTTAAAGGGTTTATTGATAACAATTTCTTGCCTTTCTTCCCCCTAAGACTACTTTGTTTGGTTAGCGTATCTTAAGTTAATGATTTATATTGTTATTCTTTTTATTGGAGACTGCCTGGAATTGCTTTTTGAATTGAATACAAGAAGAATCATATAAATAATTGATAGCACAGTAATTTTTGTTAATATACTATTTTCTATTCATTAGTCAGTTCTAAGGTCTTTTGCATGACATGTTAAAGATCTGAGGACTCAAGTTAGACTGGATTGAGTTAGAGAATGCCATTTGGAAATAAATCCAGTGCTTCCCTCTATTCTTGTTCATTGGCTCTTTTTTTCTATTGCATGTCCTTCCAATGAAAATTGGCTCTTAAATAAAGAGTTGGATTCATCAGAAGAAGTACATGAATAGAATTAACTATTGGTATTCTTTGGAAAAATTTCAAACCAAACAATGAGAAATAACTGAATAAAAAAAGTAAATCTTGAGACGGAAAACATTTCTTTTGAATAATTGAAATTTAAGAAATTAAATTTTGAATTGGGAAAGTTTGAATAATTGAATGATAAGTTACAGTTTAGATTTTTAATATGTATTTTTATGAATGAAATGCTTTGTATAAGGTCATCAGATATGATCATTCAATGTTTTTTACTTTTAAAATATTACCAAAATTAAAAGAATGAGTTCTATGTAAAACTCTCTTGAGTTTCCTGTTGGCAGTTTTCTTGAATCCAAAGACAAAAATGAAGGGAAAAATGATCTGATAGTTAATATGTGTATGAAGCTTAATTGGGAGAGTACTTGCAAAGTATTGTAAATATAAGGCTTTTTGAGTATTGATTGGAAATAGTCTGGGATTTTGCCATAAATATCCTTGCTCTGCCAGTCTTTGAAAGATCTTTGTACAGTACAACTTCTTTCTCTCCCAACTTTCCCAGTTCAGATTCTTAGGTCATCTGCACCGTATAAACAAATACTGTACTTATTTGGAGACAGTCAAACCAAGAGATAAACTAATAGTAAAAGGGCACAAATTTCTCTTTAATTGTCAGAAATATGAGAGCATGATTTTTTTAAAGTTAGTGAAGACACAGGTATCATTCTCAGAAAAGAAAATGGTTTGACAAAGTGTTGCATTACATTTATTGATGATGTCCCCAAGTAATGTCCAATTCACATCTAGATTTTTTAGGAAAATGTTCTGGGATCATTCCTAACAACTGAGGACATCGCTGGCATTGAATGGGTGCATCTGGGGAGACAGTAACAATGCATGAAACAACCCTGTATGCAGACAGATTTTTCCACAAATGCCAGCAGTGTCCCCACTGGGAAACACTTTTTTCTGTAACCGTTTCAGTACACTCTTACTTTCATGTTCATGCTGAGGACAAATCTCTGGTAATATCTGTGAAGTACTCAGTACAGCTCTACTTAGCCCTCTTAGGGACCCAAACCTTTATCTTAAGAGCAAGAAAAATTTGCCTTTCTTGTTTCCTTACCTGTCTAACTATCATATAAGGCTTCTGCATGGTCCTATCACTGTTTTCGTAGTTCAGACAAGTACTTATCAGTAGCAAGTTAATTATTCTTGCTTTTCAAACAAATGTTTTAAACAGAAACAATATGAATTCCTTTGAAATCTTTTTATTTCAATGAATTTCAATCCTTTGTGACTTTAGGGTTTTAAGTTTTGATTCTTTGTACAAATGTGTTTTTTTATTTTCTCTGGCACTCCAGAACTCCAGCATTGAAAACAGAATGTTGTGTCCAGAGAAATCTTAACACATTTATTGGCCCCAAAAGTACATAACACATCTAGTCGCATAATTGAAAATAATAAGGCCACGATAAATGGGATGGCCCCAGGGTAAAACACCCAAAGGATTCAATTGGTGTCACTTTGCATCAATGTCCATGCATCATGGTAATTGAGGTAACATAACCAATTACCACATTTTAATTAGAGTTCTAAGAACTCAAGAAAATTTGCAATGATGAGACAGCTCACTTTACAAAAGAAAAGAAAGAAACAGTGAAAGTAAGGGGGGGAACCCCACACTTTTTCTGCCTCTCAGTCTTATCATTTGGTGATGCATATCTTAAGATAAATAGCATTCTTGTCCTAATCTAATGATTTCAGAAATGTATGACCAAAGAAATTATCTAGATTGTGACTTTGGCTTATAATTTCATTTCCCATCTAGTTGTACCTCACTGTTGTAACTTGGGGATTCATTCTAAGTTTTTATGTCAGTGTCTGAACACAGTGACACATTATTAAATACATATTTATCTGGCTTTGGTTGTTGAACAACAAAAATAGATCTAGATTTCAACCCCCCCAAAAAAATAAAAGCAAAAAGAATTACTACATTTAGAAAATAATTTTGACTTGTGGCAATTATTTTTATAAGGCTAGAGTTTAAGTGAAAAATCTCCTGTAAAATTTTAGTGCTGCTACATAATCAAGTAATTATGTAATTACTTGTGCTTAATTACTTACAAGAGAGATCGATGTTAAAAAAATCTTTATACATGTCAAAAACAGCTCTCTTCTTTAGAGTATTTCTAGGTAAGTTTCCAATACCAAAAAGCTCTTTTAAAGTAATCTCTGATAAATTTATTTTTCTTTCATAAATCCCTTACCATTTTTTCCAAATATGTGCAAGTACATTACATAGAGATCTACATGCCCTCCCTCCTGTTTCCACTTATTATAGCCAAAAACAAACCTGTAGTCCCAAATCATTGGGAGGAAATAGGAGGATTGCTTGAGCCCAGGAGTTCAAGGATGCAGTGAGCTGTGAATGCACCACTTCATTCTAGCCTGGGCAACAGAGTGAGATCCCATCTTAAAAAATAAAAAAAAAAAGGAGGGAAGGAAGAAATAATTTTTAAATTACACATGAAGGGCTTAATATTAAATATAAGAATATAAGACATGTATCCTTAATGTGACACAGTAGACACAGTAGATTTTCAAGAAAGCCGGGAATTTTTTAAAGTCTTATAATAGAATATAGTGATTAAGAGCTAGGGCTAGACTCTCCCACTTAGTAGCTGTGTGATCATGGCAAATTACTTAACTTTTTTGTGCCTTAGTTTCTTTATCTGTAAGACAGAGATAATAATAAACCATAAAACCCCTACAAAGGGGGTTCCAGCTGGCCAGTTAGAAGCAGCTGTGGTCTGTGGCCTGTGAAACTCACAAAGAGGAATGAAAAGGGACAAGGGAATTCAGCACCTTCAACTGATATATCCAGGTTCTCACATTGGGAATAACTAAGCAAACAACCTACGCAGAATGAAGAAAAGCAGGGGGCGGGGGTGACAGCCTACCTGGGAGTGGCACAGAGCCAAAGGAACCCCCACCCCCAGCCAAGGGAAGCAGTGAGTGATTGCGCAACCCCACCTAGGAAACCACGCTTCTCTCATGGATCTTTGCCACCTGTGGATCAGAAGATCCCCTTGTGAGCCCACATCACCAGGGCTTTGGATCCAAGACACAGAGCTGTGTGGAGTCTCAGCAGAGCAGCCAGTCAGGCACATACAGAGACCTAGGAGTTTTATATATTCTGGCCTTGGCATCTCTGGCAAGGCAGGAAATCCACCCATCCATATCCCGAGGAAGAGTGCTGAATCCAGGGAGCTAAGCAGCATCATTCCGTGGACCCCACTTCCATGTCACCTCACAAGTTAAGACCTAGTGGCTTGGAATTCCAGCTAGCCAACAGCAACAGGCTGGAGTCTGCCTGAGACAGGACCAAGTTCTGGGGGGAGGGGCAGCCACTGTCTATGTGGTTCAGTAGACTCAGCCCTTCCAGCCTGTGGCCTTTGGAGAATACAAACTATATGAACAAGGAAGGTTCCCCCACAATGCAGCACAGCTGCCTTGCCAGATCATAGTCAGACTGCTTCTTTAAGTGGAGCCTCGATCCATTCCTCCTCACTAGGTGAACTCTCCCTGTGGAGGCTTTAGCCACTCCAGTAAGGGTTCTACCGACAGAGCTCTGATCTCTCCCTAGGACAGAGCTCCTGTGAGGAGGGTCAGCCACCATCTCTGCAGTTCAGTAGACTCAGCCCTTCCAGCCTGCCAGCTTTGGAGAATACAACCTGTCTGGATGAGGAAGGGTCTCTCCCAATGCAGCACACCTGTTCTGCCAAAGAGCAGCCAGACTGCTTCTTTAAGTGGATCCCTGATCCCATTCTTCCTGACTGGGTGAGACCCCCCAACAGGGGTCTCCAGCCACCTTCTACAGGTGTGTTCAGGCTGGCAACAAGTCCATACCCGATTGGAACGGAGCTTCCAGAGGAAGGAGCTGGCTGTCATCTTTGCTGTTTCACAGCTTTTACTGGTGATACCTCCAGGTACAGGAAAAAACGAGCCAACTAGGGTCTGGAGTGGACCCCCAGCAAACCACAGCAGCCCTATGCTAGAGTGGCCTAACTGTTAAAAGAAAAACAAACAGAAAACAATCTCAACAAAAAAGACCCACAAAAACCCTGTTCAAAATTCAGTATCCTCAAAGATCAAAGGTAGATAAGCCCACAAAGATGAGAAACAATCAATGCAAAAATAGTAATAACTCAAAAAGCTAGAGTGCCTTTTCTCCAGGTGACTGAAGCACCTCTCCAGCAAGGGCACAGAACTGGGCTGAGGCTGAGATGGCTGAATTGACAGAGTTAGGCTTCAGGAGGTTGGTAATAATTAATGTCGCTGAACTACAGGCGCATGTTGTAACCCAATGCAAAGAAGCTAAGAATCATGATAAAACAACACAGGAGCTGAAAGCCAGAAGAGCCAGTGTAGAGAGGAACATAACTGACCTAATGGAGCTGAAAAACACAACACGATAACTTCACAGTGCAATCACAAGTGTCAATAGCAGAATAGACCCAAGTGGAGGAAAGATCTCAGAGCTTAAAGACTGTCTTTCTGAAATAATACAGGCAGACAAGAATAAAGAAAAAGAATGAAAAGGAATGAACAAAACCTCCAAGAAATATGAGATTATGTAAAGAGCCTGAATCTACAACTGATGGTACCTGAAAGAGACCGGGAGAATGGAATCAAGTTGGAAAACATGCCACAGGATATCATCCGGGAGAACTTCCCCAACCTAGCAAGACAGGCCAAAGTTCAAATTCAAGAAATGCAGAGAACCCCAGTAAGATACTCCACAAGAATATCAACCCCAAGACACATAATCATCAGATTCTTCAAGGTCAAAATGAAAGAAAAAACTTTAAGGACAACCAGAGAGAAAGGCCAGGTCACTTGCAAAGGGATACCCATCAGACTACCAGTGGATCTCTCAGCAGAAACCCTACAAGCCAGAAGAGATTGGGGGCTAATATTCAATATTCTTAAAGGAAAGAATTTTTTAAATTAATTAATTATATATATATTTTGAGATGGAGTCTTGCTCTGTCGCCAGGCTTGAGTGCAGTAGTGTGATCTCGGCTCACTGCAACCTCTGCCCCACCGGCTTCAAGCGATCCTCCTGCTTCAACCTCCTGAGTAGCTGGGATTACAGGCACACACTGCCACGCCCAGCTACTTTTTTTGTGTTTTAGTTAGAGACGGGGTTTCACCATGTTGGTCAGGCTGGTGTTGAACTCCTGATCTCATGATATGCCCATCTTGGCCTCCCAAAGTGCTAGGATTACAGGCGTGAGCCACCGCTGCCAGCCTATTATACTTTAAGTTCTGGGATACATGTGCAGAACATGTAGGTTTGTTACATAGGTATACATGTGCCGTCGTGGTTTGCTGCCCCCATCAATCTGTCATCTACGTTTTAAGCCCCACATCATTAGGTGTTTGTCCTAATGCTCTCCATCCCCTTGTGCCCCCCTCCCTGACAGGCCCCAGTGTGTGATGTTCCCCTCCCTGTGTCCATTTGTTCTCATTGTTCAACACCCCCTTATGAGTGAGAATCTGTGGTTTTTCGTTTTCTGTTCCTGTGGTAGTGTGCTGAGAATGAAGATTTTCAGCTTCATCCATGTCCCTGCAAAAGGTATGAACTCATCCTTTTCTGTGGCTGCGTAGTATTCCATGGTGTTTATGTGCCACATTTTCTTTATCCAGTCTATCATTGGTGGACATTTGGGTTGATTCCAAGTCTTTGCTATTGTGAATAGTGCTGCAGTAAACATAGGTGTGCTTGTGTCTTTATAGCAGAATGATTTATAATCCTCTGGGTATATACCCAGAAATGAGATTGCTGGGTCAAATGGTATTTCTGGTTCTAGATCCTTGAGGAATCGCCACACTATCTTCCACAATGGTTAAACTAATTTACACTCCCACCAACAGTGTAAAAGCGTTCCTGTTTCTCCACATCCTCTCTAGCATCTGTTGTTTCCTGACTTTTTAATGATGGCCATTCTAACTGGTATGAGATGGTATCTCAATGTTGTTTTGATTTGCATTTCTCTAATGACAAGTGATGATGAACTTTATTTCATATGTTTATTGGCCACAAAAATGTCTTCTTTTGAGAAGTGTTTGTTCATATCCATCACCCACTTTTTGATGGGGTTGTTTGCTTTTTTCTTGTAAATTTAAGTTCCTTGTAGACTCTGGATATTTGACCTTTGCCAGATGGATAGATAACCAAAATTTTCTCCCATTCCATAGATTGCCTGTTCACTCTGGTGATAGTTTCTTTTGCTGTGCAGAAGCTCTTAGTTTAATTAGATTCCATTTGTCAATTTTGGCTTTTGTTACAGTGCTTTTGTTGTTGCCCATACCTATGGCCTGAATGGTATTGCCTTGGTTTTCTCCTAGGGTTTTTATTGTTTTAGGTTTTATGTTTAAGTCTTTTATCCATCTTGAGTTAATTTTTGTATAAGGTATAAGGAAGAGGTCTAGTTTCAGTTTTCTGCATATGGCTAGACAGTTTTCCCAGCACCATTTATTAACTAGGGAATCCTTTCCCCATTGCTTGTTTGTGTCAGGTTTGTTGAAGATCAGATAGTTGTAGATGTGTGGTGTTATTTCTGAGGTCTCTTTTCTGTTCCATTGGTCTATATATCTGTTTTGGTACCAGTGTCATGCTGTTTTAGGTACTGTAGCCTTGTAGTATAGTTTGAAGTCAAGTAGTACAATGCCTCCAGCTTTGTTCTTTTTGCTTAGGATTGTCTTGGCTCTACAGGCTCTTTTTTGGTTCAATATGAAATTTAAAGTAGTTTTTTCTAGTTCTGTGAAGAAATTCAGTGGCAGCTTGATGAGAATAGCATTGAATCTATAAATTACTTTGGGCAGTATGGCCATTTTCACAATACTGATTCTTCCTATCTATGGGTATGGAATGTTTTTCCATTTGTTTGTGTCCTCTCTTATTTCCTTGAGCAGTAGTTTGTAGTTCTCCTTAAGAGGTGCTTCACATCCCTTGTAAGTTGTATTCCTAGATATTTTATTTTCTTTGTAGCAGATGTGAATGGGAGTTCTTTCATGATTTGGCTCTCTGTTTGTCTATTATTGGTATAGGGATGCTTGTAATTTTTGCACATTGATTTTGTATCCTGAGACTTTGCTGAAGTTGCTTATCAGCTTAAGGAGTTTCGGGGCTGAGACAGTGGGGTTTTCTAAATATACAATCATGCCATCTGCAAACAGAGACAATTTGACTTCCTCTCCTCCTATTAGAATACACTTTATTTCTTTCTCTTGCCTGATTGCCATGGCCACAACTTCCAATACTATGTTGAATAGGAATCACGAGAAAAGGCATCTTTGTCTTCTACCGGTTTTCAAAGGGAATGCTTCCAGCTTTTGTCCATTCAGCATGATATTGGCTATGGGTTTGTCATAAATATCTCTTATTATTTTGAGATATGTTCCATCACTACCTAGTTTATTGAGTGTTTTTAGCATGAAGTGGTGTTGAATTTTAACAAAGGCCTTTTCTGCATCTATTGAGATAATCATGTGGTTTAAGAAAAGAATTTTCAACCCAGAATTTCATATCTGGCCAAACTAAGCTTTA
>CAUYLG010071764.1:0-12316 GCA_963573385.1 Cacajao melanocephalus | reverse complement strand
GGGCAGTAGAACAAGAATCCTGTTCTCTCTCCCTCTTTTTCTTCCTCTTTCTTTCTCTCATACATTCTTTTTCTTTCTTTCTTTCACTCTCACTTTCTTTCCTCTCTTTTTCTTTCTTTCAAAAAATAAAAAAAAAAAATTTAAAAATAAAAAAAATTAAAAAAAAAAAAAAAAGAAAATATACAAGATGAGCCTGCAACATGTTGTTAGGCCAGAAAACAAGAAGTGATACAAAAATTACAATGATAGAGATACATGTCAAAGGGAGAGAGAAGTCAATTTCAGTGGGAGATGATACGCTCCTCTGCAGAAAAATTGAAAATGATTTATGTAGATGTACTACCTCAAGAAGGAAGAGCAAAACTTCACTTGCTAAATGTGGGCTGCAGGTAGGGTCTTCTTCCCACAAAGTACAGAATACAAAGGAGGGAAAATATTTCAGCAAAGAAACCTGAAAACCACTACCTCAGCCAGGTGATCTAAATGAATATCAACAGTGATAAGTCACATCATTAATATGTATCCTTGATACAATGTGATGGAAATGTTACTTCTCTGCCATCTTCCACCCAAAACCCCAGCCCAATTATGAGACAAATATCAGATAAATCCAAGGAGAACGAAATTCTACAAAAAAAGCTGCCAGAAATCCTTAATATTATCAAGGTTATCAGAAATGAGGTCTGAGAAACCCACAACCAAGCCCAAGAAACATGTCTGCTAAATGGAATGTGGTACAGTGCATGGTACGCTGGGACAGAAACAAGATATTAGAGAAAAACTAGGGTGAGCTGAATACAGTGTGGACTTTATTTAATGGTGCATCAATATTGGTTCTTAATTATAACAAATGTACCCTACTAATGTATAATTTTAATACCAGGGGAAATGCATGTTGGTTATATTGGAATTCTCTGAACCAACTTCAAAACATTTCTGTTAATCTAATTTTTTTTTCAGATGGAGTCTTGCTCTGTCACCCAGGCTGGAGTGTGATGACACAATTTTGGCTCACTGCAACCTCCATCTTCTGGATTTGGCTTCAAGCAATTCTCCTGCCTCAGCCTCCTGAGTAGCTGATATTACAGGCAGGTGCCATAACACTTGGTTAATTTTTGGATTTTTAGTAGGGATGGGGTTTCACCATGTTGGCTAGGCTGGTCTTGAACTCCTAACCTCAGGTGATCCATCCACCTCGGCCTCTAAAATGCTGGGATTACAGCCGTGACCCACTGTTCCCAGACCAGTCTAAAATTTTAAATCAAATTTTTATTTCAAAATACATGTATTACCATCAACAAAGTTTCTTTCAAAAAAATTTTTTAATCCTATATTTAAGTCATAGTTAAATGTCAATAATTGAACACATCAAATATTTAGCAATTATTTATTACAGACTAGTATAAAAGGCACTGAGAAAGGTACCTGGTGAAAATACGTGAACAACATACAGTCCTTTTCTCAACCAGCCTGCATTCCAGTGAAGATAAAGAATGAATATATTATCCAAGTACAATGCTAAGCCTGAAGAGCATTATAATTTAATTAAAATGAAAAGAAAGCCATTATCTGATAGATGAATTAAAAAGCCTTCTCAGAGAACGGATAATTAAAATACATCTTGAAATATTAGTGCTCTTTCAAGTGACAAAGTGAAAGAAATGTATTCTTGGCTGGGATGAGAGCACTCATTCTTTCCTTCAGTCACTATTTCAAAAATTATTTACTACACATGTAAGTCAAGACGCAGCGAAGTAGACTCTGGTGGATGCGTTTTATCACTGCTCCAACCCAGAGGTGGAGACCACTTCCAGTCTGCTGGAATCTAGGTTGGCTCTGGGACTCGTTTTGACTGGAAAAATGCAGTGAGGGTGATGCAAGGTAATTCCGAAGGCAGAGCCTTTCAGAAATCGGCAAGTTCCACTTTCCTTTCTCAAACAGCTGCCTTTTGGAACCCAGTCACGAAATGAGAAGCTTAAGCCACGTGGCTTGTTCAGGTGGAGGAAAATCCCCGTGTCCCGGGCAGCAGCCTCAGCAGGGCCCTCCCAGGGCAGAACCTGCATCTCCTGCTACGTCTTCCTGGGGGCCACCTGCAGCCGGCACCTGCTGCTCCCGCGGAAAGAGACCCCGGGAATGTTGGAAATGGCTGTGTGCATTTCTACATGGAAAGAATGTAAATAACCTATAGTCGGTCAGGCCACAGCATTGTGAGATCTTAAATGTTTTAAGTAAATCATGTTGGGGTCTTTGGTTGTTCAGCATATAATTGAAACCGAAACTGGCATTGTAAGTTGGCTTTGGGGCCAGGCGTAACTCTCAGCCTGTTTGCGAAGGCTAGAAAGACAGTGAAAAATTTGCCACAAAATTGCTATTTAAGTCTATGAGAAGAAATTCCAATTTAGATACTGCATAACTGATAATTAAACGTGACTTGTAGTAAGATGTAAGTAAGAAAATGTAGGAAATGACCCTGCGGATTTGAGTAACATTTCCAATGGGAATGCTGAAAAAGTACTAATTTGCTTACTTGAACTGATTACGTATAATTATAGGACCACTCCCACAAAAACCCTTAAAAGCAACTGCCAGCATCTCTTTTTTTTCAGTAGGCACTTTTATTAATTTATTTTTAAATTTACAGGTAATCATTATATGCATTTATGCAGTACAGTGTGACGTTTTGATACATGGATACGTCATGTAATAATCAAATCAGGGTAATGAATAAATCTATCACTTCATTCAATTATTATTTCTTTATGGTGAGAACATTCAAAATATTGTCTTATAGATATTTTTAAATATACAGCAAATAATTGTTAGCCAGAGTCACCGTCCTGTGCAATGGCATATCATAACTTATTTCTCCTTCCTCCTACCTGACTGTAACTTTGCACCTGTTGACCATCCTCTCCTTAACTCACAGATGTAGAGGCTGAAAGTCCCAGGTCAAGGTACTGGCGGCTTTGGTTTCTTCTGAGGCCTCTCTTCCTGGCTTATAGATGGCGCCTCCTGGCTGTGTCCTCATGTGGCCATTCTGCGTGCGCAGCCCTGGTATTTTTTCTTTTTTCTTTTTTTATAAAGACATATTGGGCTGGGTGTGGTGACTCACACATATAATCCCAGCATTTTCGGAGTTCTGAGGTGGACGGATCACCTGAGATCAAGAGTTCAAAATCAGCCTGGCCAACATGGTGAAACCTGTCTCTATTAAAAATACAAAAATTAGCCAGGCATAGTGGTGCATACCTGTAGTCCCAGCTACTCAGGAGGCTGAGGAACGAGAATTGCTTGAAGCTGAATCTGGAAGATGGAAGTTGCAGGGAGCTGAAATTGTGCCATTGCACTCCAGCTTGGGTGACAGTGCAAGACTCCATCTCAAAAAAAAACAAAAACAAAAAACAAAATTTATTGGACTAGGGATCCATCCTAAAGGCTTCGGTTTAACATAATCACATCTTTGAAGGCCCTTTCTCCAAATGCAGTCACATTCTGATGTACTGAGGTTAGGACCTCTGTATATGAATCTGGGGACAATATAGTTCAGCCCACAACACCTTTTTGAGCATGGGTTTCTGTTGAGGTGATCTGGTTCTGGTACCATGTTTTATGTTGGGAAGAAGGGTTATTTTGGCAGATAGATCTCTCTGCCTGCAAAAAAACACATATGCAAAGAACTTTATCTACAATTGGACCTAATTTATATGATAAAAGAAAAAAACTTACTCTCCTCTCAACACTTCTGACACCAAATATGTGTGTGGAAGGGTTTTTGTTTTGTTTTGTTTTGTTTTGTTATTTCAAACAAACAACAAATTCTCCAACTCTCTGTGGACACCAACTGGTTGTCTTACAATGACACTAACTACCCAAAGCTAACACAGACTCCACAGGCTAGGGGCCCAGTCCCACAAGGCTATCTGTTTCAGGCACCAATTGCAAATAGTGCGTCCCCAGGTTAGCCACAGTCTGCCTTAGTTGGCTACAAATTGAAGATTTTCACGACCCTTCCTCAGGTTCAGTGATTTGCTAGAATGGCTAACAGAACTCAGGGAAATGGTTTATTTACTATTTCCAGTTTAATATAGAGGAGATCATGAGAGATACAGATGAACAGTCAGAAGAAGGGGTATGTGGGAGGTCGGGAAGGGTCCCAAGCACAGGAGTCTCTGTCCATGTGGAGTTCAGGTGCACCACCTTCCCAGCAGATGGATGCATTCATCAGCCCAGAAGCTCTGCAAATGCCATCATTTGGGGACTTTTAAAGACGTTCCATTATCTAGGAAGGATTGATTAAATCACTGGCTATTAGTAATTAGTTCAGTCTCCAGTCCCTCCCTGAAGGTCTGGGGGTGGGACTGAAACTTCTAATTCTCTAATCATGCCTTGGTCTTTCTTGTGACCCTCTTGAAGCTATCTTGGGGCCCTAGTTGCCAGTCATCTTATTAACATACAAAAAGACAGTCTTATTATTCTGGAGATTCCAAGGGTCTTAGCAGCTCTTATGTCAGGAACTGGGGCCCAAGATCAAATATTGTAACAAAAGATGCCCCTATCATTCCTATCAATCAGGCAATTAAAAGTGTTTTAGGAGCTGTGTCAGGAATCAGGGGAAAAGAAAACTATTCATATGCATACATACACACATATGCATGTGTGTGTCTGTATATATGTAAATGTATACATGCCTGTGTGAATGCCTATGCATTCATGTGTGCATGTATTTCTTATTATGTCACAGATTATGAAATCTTGGACCTTAAAAAATCTCATCCTGTGATATAACACAGGATGAGATTTCAGAGGGTTTAAAAGTGGTAAATATATTTTGCATGTGGGAGGAATGTAAATAATTGTGATCAGTGACTGACTCTGTGAACTAAAGATACTTGCAATTTATTGTCACTGCTTCTCTTGAGAGGAGAGCCTATTTCCACTCCCCTTCCATCTTCCTGTGACCTGCTGTGACCCATATAATGAGACATAAGTGGTCCCATGTGTCTTGTGTGACATCTACCTATGGTGCTAAGAAGGCTTCTGGTAAGAACCAAGTGGCAATGGTGGGACAGGCCAAGTCACACAGAGATGCCATGGGGTGAAGAACAGGTGCCCCAGCTGATAAACCTGGCTGAATTCTCACTAGGAGCCAAAGTCAGCTGGCCACCGTATGCCTGGCCATCTTGAATGTTTCCAGCCATTGGGTGACTGCAACCCCAGCCAATATCAAAGGGAGTAGAAGAACCAGCTACCTGAGGCTGGCCAACCCACACAACGGAAGGAGATAATAAAGGCAGGTTTCAGACTCCATGTCTTGAGATAGTTTGTTACACAGCAAAAAAATAATTGAAACTGGCCTCATATACATGATCATATATTGTGGAAATTTTAAAAATAAAATAATTATTTTAAAACTATTTAAGGGCTATGAAATAATAAAGAGGTTTTTAGATACAGAAAAATATGTGTTTCAGGGAAACTATTTTATATAAGACCTATTGAATTTAAAGTGGAAATAAAGATTTCAGTTTCAGGCGTGTTAAATTTGGTGTAACTATTATGCATCCAAGTGGGATTGAATTAATTTAATTGGATGTTTAATTTTGTATTTGTAAGTCTGGGATTCAGTAGAGGAGTTCCAACTGCAGATAAAACTTTTGGAAACATTTGTCTATAGAAGGTATTTAAAGTCACATGATAAACACCTAGCAGATTGAGTGAGAAAGCTTAGAAGGAACAGAGCAGATAGATGCCTGGGGGATAAGAAAGGAATTTAGAAGCAGGAACATGGAGGTGCCCTGGAGAATCGGGAACCATGAACCCATAGTGTAATGAGCACAGCGCTGTATGTCTGGCACAGCACAGGCGAGGTGCAACGTATATTCGTTTACCTCAAACTACCATAAGTCTAGCAGATTCAACAAGTCCTACAGAACACAAAACATGTTACTGCAAGGGAAAAAGTCATAAAAGAGAAGAACGGCCAGAGAGAAAGTCTTTTCCTGTGGCAAAGGGAGTCCAATGCAGACAGGAAGTGAAAGTGAGGAAAGGCGAGAAGAATCTCTGTGGGTTCATAAGGGTTAGGTACATGTAATTGACTGCGATGGTGCACCTTCCTGCTTTGCACAACTTCCCTATCTCAATGTCTTTCCAAGAAAGAGATGAAATTTTATGTTTATGCTTGATGTTATGATATATGACATGGTATGATAAGCTAGGATATGGTAAGTCAGATTTTAAAACTAAACACTACAAAACTAGGTCTACTCTCTTTAATTTCTAGTGAGAAATGGGACCTTTATTTGAAAACAAGGGTATTGTGTTATACTTTATCGTCTCAGCAGACACAAACAAGTAACGTTTTATCTTTTTCTTGGAAAGACGTTGCAATATAGAAGTTGTGCAAAATATGAACGGGACACATTGTAGTTGGTTACACTCACCTGACAGTTATCGACAGCAGAGATTCTAGCTCACTTACATGAGGTCTCTGTAACAAACTCACAGAAGCAGAGAATGTAAACCCTGGCTGTGGTTGCCAGGGCCTGGGGGAACCAGGGAGTAGCTTGGTGGGTCTCAAGGTTCAGTTACACTAGGTGAATAAATTCTAGAGACTTGTTGAACAGCAAGTTTCTGAACCTACAGTTAACAATACGATATTGTACACTCCAAAAATGGTGTAAGGCAACTTTGGAGGCGTGGGATGCTTGCATGTGTTCGTCTCCTAGGTCATGAAAATTGTATCATGAACGTCTGCCTATGCACAAATTCGTCAAATTGCACACATTCAATATGTGAAGTTCAACGTTCAATATGAGGCCAGTATCAAATTCCATTTTCTGCTCAAACAGCCTCAAAATAACTGAATAAATTATCCTTTTTCTCTGCAACTAACTGTGGCACTTAAATATATCATCTAATAGATGTAAAAATAGAGATTCTAGTAGAGAAAAGAATTCCAATTGTGATACAAAAAACAATGAAAATACTGGGAACATACTTTAGATGTGTAAAGCGATATAACGAAAATACTAAAATTCGATTGTGAGATGGCCTGGTTCCTTGAACGGATAAAATAGTCCAATGTGGCTGATCAGGAAGGAGAGTGTGAAATCAGACCAGCATAAAGAGAGGAATGGGGCCACCTGTTCACGTGCCTGCATGCCACCCCAAAAAGCTGAGGCCTCATCTTACAGTTAGTGTGAAATCATTGAAGAATTTTAAGAGTGTGCGTTGCATAATTAGGTTTTCATCTATGAAAGAGCATTCTTTTGGAAGATAAAAAAGTAGATTGCATGGGGGCAAATATTAGATGTGAAGAGAGATTTTTTTAGAGGGCTAATGAGATACATAGGTGACATTTAACAACCCCTGCAGGAATCAGTTAACTGTCAAGGCATTTTCTGAAACAAGATAGCCTTACCAGGGGCAGACTTGGTAGAAAAGATTAGACTTGATTTGGGAAATGAGATGTGCTGAAATTCCTCATAGACCTATGGCTCTGGACTCAGGAGTGCCAATGAGGCTGTCCCTGAGCAGGCTCACAACAAGCCTGTGTTGACTATGTAAATGAGTCGTGGGCATATGATTGGGAACTGAGGTCCCTGGATGAGATACACATGTTCAGAGAGCGTGTGTCACATGAGATGAGACGGCTATGACAAAGGCATGAGGCACTCCAAACTTTAAGACTGAGGCCAAAGGAGAAATGCCGGAAGAGATGGAAAGAGCCCAGCCCGCGCTGTAGGAGGCACTCCAGGAGGACTGGCCCCACTGAAGTTAGGGAAAGGCAATGCGTTAAACTCTGAATAGTCCATGAGGGCAAGTGTAGAGCGAAGCTAAGTATGATAAGACTTTAAAATAGTTAGTTAGAGATATCAAAGTAATTGATGCCTGCGGCAAAGCTTTTTTGGTGATGTGGGAGGCCGAAGTGATGAGCTGAGAGTGATTGAGTCAATGATAAGAAGGACTTGCAAGGGGCTGGCGCCACGCTATGATCCGTGGCAACAATTTGGGTCCCATTTTAATTTGGAGAGTCTTATGCAGGTTTAGAGGATGGTGGGAAGGACACAAAAGAAGATGAAACTAATAGGGGCCAAGGAATGAATCACTGAGGAGGCAGAGGGTTTGCAGTCTGGACTGCTGGTTGGAGGGTTGGCCTTAAACTGGAACTTTAATCTGTAGTTTGCCTTCATTTTTTATTTCCCATTCTGAGACTTTTGCAAGTCATCCTCTGTGTAACTGATTTTATTCCCATCATTTAAAATTTATTCTTTGCATTTTTTAGCCTGGATTTGATTGCAATTATATTCATCTCTACCTTGTAAAATGTAATTTTAAAAGTAAGATCTCTGTCCCACCCAGGCTTCCTCTTGCCCTCCCATTGCAGATTCTTCTCATAGACCAACACCTCCTAAAATGAGGCGATGTCGTAAAGATACAATTAGAGGAATAAGATACACTTAGAGAATAGATATTTATTAAAGGATTATAGAATTTCCTATTACGTGTGTGAAAATCAAAGATATTAGCACTATTCATTTTTAGAAACTGTCTTGCAATTTTATCATCTAATTCACAGAGTGAAGTGAAATGATGCAAAGACAAATCGATTTCATATATACTCCTTATTTGAAATTCTGTGCACTGACAAATTAGTATCTAGAATGCATGTTCTGCAGGAAATCGAGGCCATTTTGCCGGCATGTTTGCATGACGCTAAAGACAGGTTATGAAATTTGGTGCTTAATACATCATTCATTCATTAGTAGTTTATCTTGACACAAATTGTTAATTCAATTGTCAGCTTTCTCATCTGATGAGGAGGAATATAATGTCTAATTCACAAGTACAGCGAGAGATTGTTTAAATTTTATTTTACTTTAAGTTCTAGGGTACAAGTGCAGATCTTGCAGGATTGTTACATAGGTACACACATGCCATAGTGATTTGCTGCCTCCATTCCCCCATCACCTACATTAGGTATTTCTCCTAATGTTATCCCTCCCCAATCCCCACAGCCCCTGCTATCCCTCCCCTAGGCCCCCACCCCCCAACAGACCCCAGTGTGTGATGTTCCCCTCCCTGTGTCCATGTGTTCTCATTATTCAACACCCACTTATGAGTGAGAACATACAGTGTTTAATTTTCTGTTCTTGTGTCGTCTGCTGAGAATGATTGTTTCCAGATTCATCCACGTCCCTGCAAAGGACATGAACTAGGGTGAGAGATTTAATGCAATAATCTGGCACTGTTATGCTCTGAATAAGCATTGAAAATGGAACACTGCCATTATAAAATGGAATTTACACACAGACACAAAAGTTTGTCAGCTCATTATCATATAAACCTGAGTCATGTGGTCAAAATATAAAAATCTGTAAGTATAGATGAGATGAAAATCATAGACAAATATCAATCACTGTCTTAGGATGCATTGCTTATGATGAGGTATCAGGAGATGACCAAATCACTGGACCCAAGGCAATCACATAGTAGATTACCTGCATGTAGACAAAATTTCTTAGAGAAATGGCATTTAGAAGTTAAGAAAGGGCATGAGTTCTCTATGAGTTGATATTTCTTAAAAGTGTTTTTACTTCAAATGCTTATAGTATTACCATATACTTCCCTTGCTAGTACTTGGCCTCACAATTACTGCTGTATTTTCTGAGTAGCTCCTGTAGAACTGACAGGAGCTGTGTCTTCAGCTCAGCCTGTCTATTCACGTTATAACTGTAGACAGTGTTATCATTATGTAATGGATAGAGCCTTTCTCTTGGCGCTGACAGTTTCCTCCCTACTCGGTTATTGTATGTCAGAATTTATCTGCTCTCTCTTTAGTCATTTATATGTAAGTTACTTAATAGTAACTTTTACTGAATTATTAGTAACACCAATGGATGGTAGTCATGTTAACCTTGATGCTGTTCTGTCATTTCTTGTTACCAACATCAGTGGAATTTGACAGTGGATTCAGTTCTGTGGCGTTTCTTTCACAAAGGCATGCCTTAAGATATACTTAGAAACTTGGCAATCATACTGTGATAAATGTTCAGTATTATGAAATGATCTTTTTCCCCCACATCAATAAGCTTTATGCAGCATCTAAAGGCAGTCATTCAAAATTTCTTAATGGTGGTGATTGCAGCATTTTGCTGACTATTCTCTAGTCACTATAGCTGTAAGAGCTGACAATTAACTTCAAAGAAACTGAATTCATGTCACAGTCTACACTAAGCACAATCCACAGGCTGTCCAAATTGCATATGGGCAATTCGAACCTGAAAGATTACTCTGAATTTTGCTGTGTTGGCAGCAGTCCTAATAAACAAGGAACTCAAATACCAAATAAGAAAATCAGATTTGACAACATCTGGTATAATGACATATTTATAGGAGAAGGTATAGAGGATCCAAAGAAAGGCAAAGACAAAAAAAAAAATCATGCAGAGCAACTTATGTAAGTATTAATGACAGGTAAGGAGAACAAAGAAGTCCGCAAACTCACCAGTCTTCCTTAATAGATCATATCATCCTACATCTGATCTTTTTCTTTTATTCTAGTAAAACACATTGTGACAAGAATCATTAAATACGTGATAAAAGGCTATTTCAGGGGACAATATTGAAACTACCTTCGATACCTGCCTGGTAACCCAAAGAAACTAAAATAGAATCATAGAGTCTCACAGTTGGAATGCCATTAGGTATGTAATTGATGTGAGAATCACTTCTATGCAGCCTTGATATATATTTGTTAATGAGAACTTGAATAGTCCCAGTTTCAGAGAACTCATTATACAGAAGGTAAAATGATATTATCAGAAGAGCAGCGTCTTTTGGGTTTGATAGACATGAATTTGAATTTTTGATCTACTTTTCCAGTAAATGATCTTGAGAGTTATATAAAATTTCTAATTTATTCATTCTGGAATAGGGAGGTAATCTCAAACCAAATACCATATACTTTATTTTTCAAAAATCGTATGTTGTCTATTTTTTTCTTTTTCCGACTGTCCAAGGTCTTGGCTCTGAACCAATTTAGAATTTTATAATTATTAGCCTATCAATTGCTTCTGTGTCTTTCCTACATTTTAAACCACACCACCCTCATAGATACAGATATATCAGTAACTGAGTATTGGTTTCAGCTCATCTTCAATTATTATTACTGCCAGATAGACCTATGATCAACCAACCACTAGGCTAGCTGTAATACCTGGGAAACTAGTTTGGCATCGTACTTCTAATCTTAAGTAACAGGAAACCAATTTAAAGCTAAAAGGATTAAGTTCTGACTCCGATGATGATAAGTTTTATAAAAAATATGGAATTTGATTCATCAGGTAGATGATATCACTGAAATTGATTCGTCAGGTAGATGGTATCAGGTAGATGATATCACTGATATATCTGAAGACCTACTTCTGCCTCCTAAATTTTCAGTTCCATTTTAAGATTAGTGCCCTCAAATGACCACAAGATGAATGCTTAGAGTTCCTAGGATTATGCTATTCAACACCTGCACAAAAGCCATTAGCTTCACTCCAGACTTACTTAATGTGTACACCAAACCTGAAACAGTCAGGATTTCCAGACTACATATTGATAATCTTAGATGTGCATGGGATGTCCAGCCTAAACCAAGCCTTGTGAGTTGCAGATGTGGAAAGGGGTAAAGGGTTAATCCATTTAAATTATGCTGCTGCTACCCAGTGGTACTGAATGGATGTTAGAAGGCAACTACACTGCCCACCACATCTGTGTTGCCACCAAAACTTTTGTGTTTTTCTTAATGCCCTACTGGGTTTCTGGATAAAGAGTTTAATGTTGCACACTTGACTTGCAGGGATTGATGTTAAAATTT
Source organism: Cacajao melanocephalus (assembly GCA_963573385.1). Taxonomy (NCBI): domain Eukaryota; kingdom Metazoa; phylum Chordata; class Mammalia; order Primates; family Pitheciidae; genus Cacajao; species Cacajao melanocephalus. The sequence goes on along the minus strand of CAUYLG010071764.1, from coordinate 450 downwards.
CCTTTCATGTTTAGGTAGCCTAATATCTACTTTTCTGTTGCTGTTTTAGCAGCAGTTCTAATACACAAGGAACTCAAATGCCAAATCAGAAAATCAGATTTGACAACATTTGGTGTAATGACATATTTATAGGGGAAGGTACAGAGGATCAAAAAAAAGGGCAAAGATTTAAAAAGTTATGAAGAGCAACTTATGTAAGAGTTAATGACAGGCAAGGAGAACAAGAGAGCACATAAACTCACCATTCCTCCTAATAGACCACATCATCCTACTTTTGTTCTTCTCCTTATATTTTACCAGAAATACAAGTATCGGAGAGATCCAAGATGGCCGATTAACAACAGCTCAGGATTGTAGCTCCCAGTGAAAGCGCAGAGAGCGAGTGGACGCCGCACTTTCAGACGAATTTTTGTTGCCCACAGACTAGGAGATTCCCGGCGGAGGAGCCAC
>CAUYLG010071763.1:0-12933 GCA_963573385.1 Cacajao melanocephalus | reverse complement strand
TTTTGTTGCCAATGCTTTTGGTGTTTTACTCATGAAGTTCTTGCCTATGCCTATGTCCAGAATGGTATTACCTAGGTTTTCTTCTAGGGTTTTTATGGTATTAGTTCTTATGTTTAAGTGTTTAATCCATCTGTAGTTAATTTTTGTATAAGGTGTAAGAAAGGTGTCCAGTTTCGGCTTTCTGTACATGGCTAGCCAGTTTTACGAACATCATTTATTAAACAGGGAATCCTTTTAATAAATGGATTTAGTAAATTGCTTGTTTTTGTCAGGTTTCTCAAAGATCAGATGGTTGTAGATTTGTGCCATTACTTCCGAGGTCTCTGTTCTGTTAAATTGGTCTATATCTCTGTTTTGGTGTCAGTACCATGCTGTTTTGATTACTGTAGCCTTATATTATAGCTTGAAGTCAGGTAGCATGATGTCTCCAGGTTTGTTCTTTTTGCTTAGGATTGTCTTGGGTAGGCGGGCTCTCTTTTGGTTCCATATGAAGTTTAAGGTGTTTTTTTTTTCCAGTTCTGTGAAGAACATCAATGGTAGTTTGATGGGGATAGCATTGAATCTATAATGGGCAGTATTGCTATTTTCACAATATTAATTCTTCCTAACCATGGGCATGGAATGTTTTTCCATCTGTTTGTGTCCTCTCTCATTTCCTTGAGCCGTGGTTTGTAGCTCTCCTTGAAGAGGTCCTTCATGTCCCTTGTTAGTTGTATTCCTAGATGTTTTATTCTCTTTGTGGCAATTGTGAATGGGAGTTAGCTCATGATTAGCTAACAGCCTTCTATTTTATTTTAGAAGATGACATCTAAGATGTTCATAGCTAAAAAGGAGTACTCAATGCCTGGCTTCAAAGCTACAAAGGGCAGGCTGACTCTCTTGTTAGGGGCTAATGTAGCTGGTGACTTTAGGTTGAAGCCAATGCTCATTCTAAAAATTCTATTGTCCTCAAAAATTATGCTAATTCTACTCTGCTTGTGCTTTATAAATGAACAACAAAGCTTGGATGATAGCACATCTGTTTACAGCATGGTTTACTGAATAATTTAAGCCCATTGCTGAGACCTATTGCTCAGAAAAACAGATTCCTTTCAAATATTACTGCTCGTTGACAGTGCACACAGTCACCCAAGAGCTCTGGTGGAGATGTATAAGGAAATTAATGTTGTTTTCATGTCTGCTAACACAACATCCATTCTGCCGCCCATGGATCAAGAAGTAGCTTTGACTTTGAAGTCTTTATTATTGGAGAAATACATTTTGTAAGGTTATACCTGCCATAGATAGTGGTTCCACTGATGAATCTTGGCAAGGTAAACTGAAAATCTTCTGGAAAAAGTTCACCATTATAGACGCCATGAAGAACATTCAGGATTCACGGGTAGAGGTCAAAATATTAGCAATAACAGGAGTTTGGAAGAAATTAATTCCAGCCATCACAGATGACTTTGAGGAGTTTAAGACTTCAATGGAGGATGTAACTATAGATGAGGTGGAAATAGAAAGAGAAGTAAAATTAGAAGTGAAGCCTGAGGATGTTACTGAATTGCCACAATATCATGATAAAACTTGAATCAATGAGGAATATATTGCGGAAGGGCAAAGAAAATTGTTTTTGACATGCAATCTACTGCTGGTGAAGATGTTGTGAACATTGTTGAAATGACAGCAAAAAATTTAGGCTATTCCATAAACTTAGTTGATAAAGCAGCATCAGGGTTTTAGAGGATTGACTCAAATTTTTAAAAGAAATTCTACTCTAGGTAAAATGCTATGAAACAGCATTGCATGTTACACAGAAATAGCTCCTGAAAGGAAGAGTCAATTGATGCAGCAAACTTCATTGTTGTCTTATTTTGAGAAATTGCCACAGCCAGTCCAGCTTTCAACAACCACCACTTTGATTAGTCAGCAGCCTTCCACATTGAGGCAAGACCATTCACCAACAAAAAGATTATGAGTTCCTGAAGGCTCAGATGATCTTTGCAATTTTTAGCAGTAAAGTATTGTTAAATTAAGGTATGCACATTATTTTCTCAGACATAATGTTATTACACACATGTTAGACTACAGTATAGTATAAACATTCTTGTATATACACTAGGCAACCGAAAAATTTTGTGTGACTTACTTTATTGTAATGTTTGCTTTATTGCAGTGGTTTCAATCCAAACCCACAAGATTTCCAAATGGTCTTCTGATACTCATTATAACATTCTCAAGTGGTTTCTCTGAGCACATTTTGTGTAATTCCCATAAAAATATCTTTTATATATTTCAGCCACCCAGTGATTCCTAAAGGGCTCTTCAAATAGAAAAGAGGAGGCTATTTCCAAAACTCAAAAACTAAAATGAAAATGCCTTGATGTCAGGAGTGCTATCTCACTCATTCTTTCATTCATTCCTCTGTAGTACTTAAGGTAAGTAAACCTAACTTCTGCAACATACAAATCTGGAGATGTCTGGCTTAATACAAGCTCTTCCTATCTTACAGCTTTGTTCTCCTTGAGGTCCCTGGAATCCTTTTTATTCAGCTTATGAATAGGTATAGAGCAAGAGGATCACGAGTGGAAGGTTTCTATGGACCAGTCTTGGATGAGTTACCTTTTTAGTCTGCTTAAATTGAATTGGTCCATAGTCAGCACATGTTCATACCTAATTGCAATGGAGGTTGACGAAACTGTCTAGCTGTGTACTCAGGAAGAATGAAGAACGCAGATGGGGTAAGCTTATCTCATTCTACCTCACTGAGTGATGGCTGGGTGGCTGCCAAATGATCTGTTAGGCACTTGTGGTTCTATATTAAATGTTGTAGATGTGCTTTTGGCTCTCATCATTTCTAGTAGCAAGTTAGACAAATCACCAGAAAATTTAGAGTCCGAGGAATGTCTAATGGTTTCTAGGATCAGGTAAAAGGGGCAATTGAACCTAGAACTGATGGGTCTTATCTAGTGCTAAGCACATTACCTGGTATACAGTGAACATTCAACAAATGTTTAGGGAACAAATGAAATAAATATTTTTGTTAAGACCAATTACACATATCTCCTCAGAATTTATACTTTCTGCATGCAAGTCACTCAACCTCAACTCCATATACTAAACATGTTGTCTGCCAGAAAAGACAGATTTTATTTATTTTTTTATTTTAAATATTCTGAACATTTTTTGTTAACTATCACAGACAGCTAAAAAGAAAATGAAGGAATAATCAAAATTACATTAATATTCTAAATTTTATGAAATAGGGAAGACAGTGCCAATTTCTGAAACATCAGAGAAAAGAGCAAAAGTAATTTTCAATTGAATTATTACTTTTTATAATGCTTTTCAGTCTTCTTTACCTTTTATTTCCTCAGATGAATGGGAAACTCCCAAAGGAAGCCTTTTGATAAAAATCCTATATTCTGCACCGGAAGCATAAGTAGCAAAGGAATGATTTAGAGGATAATGATTTTTGTTGCTTAACAGTAAACTGTGGGCACAAGAAGTACTAAAATCCAGTGGCCAAGCACCTGGCTTTTGGAATCTGGTGGTCTGACCTTGATTCTTGAAACTACTGCTAGCTGGATTCCTGATTCTAAAGTATTAAATGAGATACTGTAAGTAAAGTGTTAGTGCTCTGCCTGGCATGCAGTAAATTACACTGTATTCATGTTGCATACCATCATTTTTAGCAACATGAATCATAAAGAAAAAGAAAAAGGGACAACTGTATACTCTGACCACTAGGTGATATCTTGTATGACAAGAGAGTCAAATTTTTAGTCTAATTATGATTTCCAGGTATGTTAGGTTCTTTCAAGAAGCCACAGCAGGTACAACAATAAAATAACACACACAGTATTAAAGCAAGCCTGAATAATTCATAATCTGAACAGTCACTACTTTCCAACTGCCTTTTTATTTTCATTTCCAGCTAAGTGCTGTTTTCTTTCCATGCTAGTATCCAAATAAACACTTAAATTAAAATAAATGAAAGAGAAATTTGCAGGGCAACAACCATGCCTATGAGTGATGCATTATTGTGTTCGCCCTTTAACATAGGTGGAGACATCTCAGAAAGCCAGGATTGATGGCTGTAAGGAATAGAAGATGCACTTTAACTGTACACATTTCCTGAATGATCAGCTTTGCATGACCTTCATATAAAACCCAAAGGTATTTATTGGCCTTGTGCATGAACACATCTCAAGCGAAGGCAGCTGCCTTTCCTCATGGTACAAGTGAAAGGTTTTAGATTAGGAAGCATATGAGGTTAAATTACTTCATTATTTACTCATTGGGGGAAAATCAATTTCTGGAATATAATCCTATTGACCTGACTGGCACCGACCAGGAGCATAAGTAATCACGACCCTAAAATAAATATCCGTTCATACCTTGAAAAGACTCCTACACTAACCATTCTCCTTTATGCATTAAGGGTATCAAATAACCATGCAAACCAAACTCAAGGATAATGGGCCTCTTTTTTGAATATGTCACTGAAATGGGATGGTAAAATTTCTGCTTATTGTTCTGTCCTTGTGAAATTCACACTTTTTATGATCAAGGCTGTATATTTCCTATCTCCAGTTAATACTAAGATTATGTTGCCAGACAACATTGAAACACCAAACGTCACGTAAACAAAAGAAAATGTAACCCAATTACACTAAGGAATTAGCATGTTCACATCCAATCAGCAACAAATTATGGTGCAGTAAAATATGCACAGCAAATTTTAACCCTATCTCCATAGCTGGGATCCATAATGTTCTAATTCTACTTTCTTTCTCATGAAAATTTAAAAATACTTTTCCTTCCAGGTTTGTCCTTTAGCAAGGATGTCCTAAGCTTCCATCATGTTGAATTTAGCCTTGCAAGGATTTTTAATTAACGGCAATGATCCACAAGCCATGATTTATATGCAAGAAAGATGCCCTATTTTATCTTCTTTCCCCAGGCTATGATATATAGATGCTTCTAATAAGCCAAAGACAAAAGTGGTTTGTACCAAAAAGCACCTATTTTCTCAAAGATGCACATTAAGACCACACCTGTCAACAAGGGAATAAAGTAGAGCCCAAGTGATACAAAATACAAAGAAAGTAGAAAATGATCAAGGTTTAGTTTATGTATTTACGATAAGACTTGATTTTTTCTAGAATTGGTCAATTTCGACTTTAGGTAAAACACTATATATAAAAACTATAGTTTGACAAGGAGTTATATGAGATATTTGTGAAGTAATACAATTCTATCATTAAAAATGCTGTTAAATTTATACATTTAAGTTCATGCTGCTCGTGAAGCTACCCACTTATTGCAATGATGTTCCTGTACCTAAAAATATGGCAGCATGTCTTTCTGGTAAAATTCTGAGAGACAACGACATATTCTTTTGAATACACATGGTGTTGGAAAATCCTGATATTTTGTGGGTGGACTGAGAATCTGAAAACCTATCCTCCAGTCCTGGCTCTGCTATAAATTAGTTGGTTGACCTTGTGCAGTCATTTAATCTCTCTGTGACATGGTTTACTTTTATATATAAAGGCATGATTGTATTACATTACTTCTAAGGGCCTTTCTAGCTATAAAATTATACATTATTGTGACTCTATATTTGGAATGCACCAGAAATCAGTTTTGAAACTGGAGAAATATAATTTTATACATTTAGAAAAAGAAATTCTTATAAAGCCATTCATTCATTTAGCAAATGTATTTTGAGTGCCTACTGCGTTCCAGGCCCTCTTAGTTCTGGAGATACGTCAGTGACCAAAATAACAAGCACTGTCTTTATGGAACTTAAATTGTAGCCGGAGGAAACAGAGAGCAGACAATAAATATAAGAAATAAATCAATTACATAGTACTACAATATATTATAGGGTACATGCAATGAAAAAGCTAAAAGTAGAGTGAGATAAGGAAGATGGAGAGTGTGGCATTTGGGGAACTGGGAAGGCATGGGCAGGTGGCAGTATTAAAAAGAGTCATCAGAGCCAAACTCATTAAGAATATGAGGTTTATGCCAGGACTTGAAGGGGAATAGGGAGTTGACCAATGATATCTAGTAGAAGGATAATTCAGATAAGGCACATAGATAAAGCAAATGTCCTGAGGTAGGATCATGCATTTTTTGTTTAAGAAAGAGCAGAAACACCAGTGTAGCTGGAACTGACTGAGGCAAGAGCAAGTGGTAAGAGAGGAGGTAACAGAGCTGTTTGTGGAAGGTCTGGTAGGTCATTGTAAGGACTTTGGCACATATTCCAAGTGAGATGGAAGCCATGGCAAGGCTTTGAATCAAGGAGTACTCTACTCTGACTTAAATTTATAGAGGACTGCCCAGCTGCTATGCTGACAATATTTACAGGAGAACAAGGGTAGAAGCAATGAGGTCATGACATTTTTGCTTGCCTGTTTTGTCAAATGCTTTTGAAACTGATACCAAAAGGGTTGCAACAGTGCTCTGTGGAATGCATTTTGGAGGAAGTGAATAATTTCAAATACTAACTAGGTTCATAAATTTTGATGAGTTTGTAACAAAACAGTTGCAATAGTTATAACCCATACATCTCTCTTCTCTATAGTCCCATGCTATTTTGCTTAGACAAATGATAAAACTTTCAGAAGGGAAAATAATAATCACTGTTTAAGACTGTTATTTGGCATACAGTCAAATCTTCCAGCCCAAAGAATTGCAGCATTTCAGGGAGTAGGAGACCACTTATTTATAATAGAAAGACAACTGTTCTTTGTATTCTCATGTCTTTGAACAACTATGAAGTATTCTCCTTAATTCCTCAGTGTGTTTTCTATTGTCCCACCTTTCTCTTTTTATAACAAACTGCCTTTCTCCAGTCTTGCTGAATATGCACTTAGTCCATCACCATTCATTCTTACCCTAAGGAGAAAATTAATAAGACCTCTGAATTGACTAGTAAAGCTATAGTTCCGCCTTTAACAAAAAATATAAAACTGTTGCCTTACTAGTGGTTGTCATGGTATAACCTTGAACTCACAATTTTTCAGTGACTATTGCAGACTTGGCTGAGATAAGCTTGTCTGAAAAATTTTCACTACTATAATCTTGTTTTAGAAGTCTAAGTCAGTACCATCCAATAGAACTTTGTGCAATCATTGATGCATTCTTCATCTATGCTGTTCAACAGTGTAGGACCAGCCACAAATGGCTACTTAGAACTTGAAATGTAGCTAGTGTGATTGAGGAACTAAATATTTAAATTTACATATAATTAGCCTTATGAGGCTAATGGTTACTATTATTGAATAGCTCCGTTCTAAATTCTTATTATAGATAATGGCAGATTAGTCTTGAGACATTCCTGCCTCATATTGTTTTAATCTCTCCTAGAAATGCTTCTCTTGAATGTTCTTTGATAATATGCCACAGTTGTTCATTAAAGACATTTAAAAATCCAATGAAATCTATTTTTATATTCATCAAAAGAAAGTTGTCCAGCTCATTGACAATAATGTAACATAGATAATATCCTATTATTCTGGGCTCAATAATAGGAAAAGTTGTGATTGTTCTAACCGACTGGTCTGTATCATGTAACTCACTGGGTTACATCTTTGCATTTGCTGCAGGGTGACACAGAGCCAAACAGATAGTCCATCTCTAGCAAGTACATGTAATATAAAGTCTCTTGGGCTACGTTCTGTGTGCCTATTTTACTTATAACCTCTGTATCTAATTGTTTCTGTCCTTATATCTTCTTTGTCTATTTTCATGCTTATGTTAAATATTACCTGGTAGTATTTTATTCATTTCTGTATTCCATAAACAAGTAAGATAAAAAATAAATTAAAATCCTGCCTTTGGGAAAATGTCCTTAGTCTCTTTCTTCAAAGAGCTGACTTCTCAAGCCTTTTATTGTTATCATATTTGCTTTTGTATAAATTATTTCCAACTTCTACATATATCATGTCAATTGTTGATCCTAAACCGAAACTATGACACTTAAAACACCTTAGTAATGAAAATGAGAATAAAAAGAACATAATCTGGCTGGGCGCAGTGGCTCATGCCTGTAATCCCCGCACTTTGGGAGGCCGAGACAGGTGGATCACCTGAGATTGGGAATTCGAGTCCAGCATGACCAACAGGGAGAAACCCCGTCTCTACTAAAAATACAACATTAGCCTTGCATGATGCTACATGCTTGTAATCCCAGCTACTCGGGAGGCTGAGGCAGGAGAATTGCTTGAACATGGTAGGCAGAGGTTGTGGTGAACTGAGAGAGCGCCGTTGCACTCCAGCCTGGGCAACAAGAACAAAACTCTGAAAAAGAAAAAGAGAATAATCTTATGTATATATGCCAAGAAAGATTACAAATTTTTCTTTTCAATATAATGCTTGCTATGTTACTAAGAAATTTTGATATTATGGAAGTTTTATATAAATTTATGTTCGTGAAGGTCTTGAGTTACACTCAAGATAGATTATAGTTACACTCAAGAAGATAGCAGGTCTCCCAGGATTGAGAGAATGGTGGTTTTTTTTTAGAAAGTGAATCATTTCAGAAAATATACAAGAGTGGCTAAAAAACGAGTTTTTGCAACATCTACAAATGTGTAATTTAGTGATCAGTAAATAAAATAAACTACTATTCACCACTTGTCCTTGACTGAGTTTATTAGTCTTAAAAAAAAAAAAAAAAACACTTCTCTACCTGTCTTTGTTCTCAGAGCCAAACTACAAACAACTTGATAAAGTTTATGATGTAGCCTCTGCCATCTAAGTCCTTGGTGGTTTTCAAAAATTGGAATCAGTTACTTTATTTCTGGGCTTAATGAAAATTCTATTTCTCATTTGGAAAAATATCCATCACTTGTTATGTTTATGGGAGGTGGCTCAGGAGTACAGAGTCATTATTTATCTGGTTATCATCACAACATGAATTGAGTACTTGGGTTCATCACTACAAAATTATTTCTGAAGATGTGTTCTGTTGTTCTACAGAACAGTGGATTGAGAAAACGAAGGAGCTGAAGATTTGAAGTAGGCGAATCCTCTAGAGTTTGAGTGGCAGAGACAAAGCTATGTGTTTACCCAATCATTTTATTTTTCTCCTATGCACAAATTCAAATTACATTTCCAAGATCCTTTGCAGATAGTTGATAGCTTATCAGAATAGTTGTTTATTTATTTATTTGGCCTTAGAGAAATAATTCTTAGCAAAAAGTAATTCTGCTAATTTCTTTTCTGCTAATCCCTCAATTTCTTTCTCTCTGATTTACTTAAAATACTTGAGTATCTACTGGAATTTTGGTCATAAATTTGCCTTTCTTTCTCCCAAATGACAAGCTCCTTATCTTGATATTTTTCCCATTTCTAAAAGGAGCATATTATTTTCTTTTGGTTTACATGTTCATAGGGCTGTTGCACCATTTTTGCACCATATTCTATCATTTTCATATTGCAACCCAGGCAAATCTGAGCTAGAGTGTGCTGGAGTGAGCTCTTCCTGGTTCCTGATAGCCTAGTGTGTGCATCTCTTCCCAACTCTGTGTTTGTCATGTTGGTAACTTGAAATCAGCCATAGTGGGAAAATTCACACCATGGAAACTGACAAAACACTACAAACCAAAACTTTTATTTTCCAGAGAGCCAATTGTTAATCAATCACCTACACACTACCGATGGTAACCCAAAGACATGAAAATGCCAACTGATGGTAGAGGAAACACAAATTTGGTGCCGTGGAATGAGGATCTGGGAGACAAACAGCAATAATAACTAGCAACGTTTTAATTCTTAAAGGAGACTGAGTCAGTTTGGGGCAAAGGGAGAGAGAGTGCTTGCTGTTCTAGTGGAATTCTTGCTGTAGTCCCAGTTTGGACAATGTTTTGCCATTACCTGGTAGTAAGCCAAGAGGTAGATCATTTTGAGTGGAAGGGAAAATAAATCAGGTTTTCAGAGATGAAAAGGTGATTCTCCTCTCACCGCAACTACAAACCCACTTTATATAATGTTTACTGGGGGAAAATAAAATGAGACATCTAAATCTTCACAAGTGCCTATATATGTGCTAGAGGTAAATTACTACTCAAGTAAATAGGAAGCCAATTATCTAACATCAAAAAAAGGAAACAAATAGTAATCAAATGGTAAAATAAATTCATCATATTGGAAAACTGATATTTAAAAAATGAGTTCTGTATCCTTTGATTTACTTTTACATTTATTTGCAACAGATCTTTTTATTATATGAACTTTATAATTTTGACTAAAAAATATACAACAAATTATAGTCCTGTTCTTCACATTGCAAGGACAAGATTCAACCGGACAGCTAACTCTTAAATAATTAAAGAGGAAAGTAGGTCAATGCCATGTATTAAATGACTAGCTTTGAAGATAGCTATATCAGCTATTGTGATTTTAGAGATGCCTCTCAAAGATGTAAAGTTATTAAGCTACCTTCGAAGCTAGTCTTTTACTTCATTTAAATGTATGGAATTGACCTCAAAGATTATCCTCATATTGAATTAAATATTAACTTGGTTCTGCTTCATCATTTAATACATGGCATTTATATTTCAAGATAGAAAATAACTTTTATTGATTTTAAAACTCTAATTACAATAGAGCTCCCTAACAATGTGTCCTTGGAACACGGTAATTATCCAGACACTCTTATCAACCATACACTGTATTACATTTGGACCCACTTAAAAAATCATCCACTTGAAGTCATGCCCCTCTTTTTCCACCCCTTATGAAAGAGAAAACTCATGAAAAGGTGAGTCTCCACTTTCTCACCTCCCTCTACTCTAAGAAGTTCTCATCAAGGTCACCAGTAACCTATTTACTACCAAGCCTTATGATCAATTTTCAGTTTCTACCTCCTTTGAACTCAGCACCATTTGACACAGTTGATGGTACTCTCCTCCATGAAACCCTCTTTTCACTTGGGTTTCCAGATTTTCCTCCTGTCTCACTGGTTGTTCCTTCTCAATTTCTCTTGCTAAACCATTTTCCTCTTCCTGACCTCTAAATGGTAGAGTGTCCTAGAGCAGTCTTTGCCCCTCCTTTTTATACACACTCTATCCATTGGTGATTCACAAGTCCTGTGACTTTTAGATACTATCTAGATAATGATAACTCTAAAATTTATATCTCCTGCCTTGATCTCCTTCCTGGATTCCATACTCATGTATGAAACTGCCTGCTTAATATATGTACTTGGAATAAAAAACATAACCTTTTAATTCCTTTTCCAAACCCGCTGTTCTCAGTGTTTCCTACTTTCCTATATATTAACTCTATTTACTCATTTGCTCGGACTCAAAACTTGGGAGTCATCTTTAATTCTCTCCTGTTCCTTCCAGCCTCTTCCAATCCATTATCAAGCCTTTTTGTCTCTTTCCTCAAAACATATCCTCAATGTGACCACTTCTCATTGGTTCCACTGCATTAAGACTTTTACAGTAATGTACACAGAGCTTGGAAAATATTATTTTCACTCAAACTTCTTATTCAATCAATCAGCAAATCCTGTTAATCCTACTTCAGAATATATCGAGAAGCTCATTGCTTCTCATAACGACCGTAGCTACCAACCTAGCTCAGGTCACTGTCACCGCCAATCAGGAATATGGCCAAAACTTCCAAACTGTACCCCACTGATTTTCATGCCTACCCCACTACAGTGCAGAGTGATATTTCAAAAACATAAATCAGATGAACTATTTCTCTATTTAGAACTCTCCATTGGTTCTCCAATATGCTTAAATAAAATCTAAACTCCCTGGCATGACTTGCAAAGCTCTGCATGATCTGGGCATTGTCCTCATTCCTAAGTGTGTATTTTGTAACTTTTCCTTTCACTCCTTCTACCTCAGTCACACTGGCCTTCTTGCTACTCTGTGAACACACAAATCTGATCTTGCTTCAAATGCTGCACTTGATGTTTCCTGTACATGTAAAGCACCTTCCCACATAAATTCACACGGCTCCCTTCCTTTTTTCATTTAGGCCTGAAATACTAACCCTCAGAAAGGTCCTCACTGCCAAACCTACTCAGAAGTCACTGATGAGCCTTGCTAAAAAGGAGGCTGCTGATTTGATGAGTATCCATCCAATCGAAGGCTGGCTAGCCTTACAGATAGAGCTCAAACCTTGCATTCAGAAATCATTGGTTCAGCTCTTAGCACAACCATTTAATAGTAAGAGGACTATAGGTTCAGTCTCCTCATCTGTAAATGGGGAATAAAACTATAAGTAAATATAATTGTGAAAAAGTTCATAAATATGCTAACCAAATAATATGTAATCTAAACTGTGACATTTTGGTCAGCCTGTTTTTTAAAAAAAAACCCATCCCAAGGTAAGCAACCTCAAAGATTAAAGGTAAATTAACCCACAAAGATGAGAAAGAATAAGTGCAAGCATGCTGAAAACTCAAAAAGCCAGAGTGCATCCAAATGTCTGCATCAGCTCTCCAGCAAGGGTTTGAAACCAGGTTGAGGCGAAGATGGCTGAAATAAATATGGCAGATTTCAGAATTTGGATAGGAACAAAATTCACTGAGCTAAAAAAGTACATTCTAACCCAATGCAAGGAAGCTAAAAATCATGATAAAATATTGCAGGGGCTAACAGACAAAATAGCTAGTATAGAGAAGAATACAACCAAACTGATAGAACTGAAAAACACACTACAAGAGTTTTATAATGCAATCACAAGTATTAATAACAAGCTGAAATATAACTAATTCCTGTCTGTCCCCCATCCATAAAGGAAACCAATTGAGACTGGAAAAAATAAATATTTATATGAATGAAAATGTAATTAAACTAAAAATAATTAGGTCTTATCATTCAGATGCTACCTCTTTGGAAGACTGTATCCAGTCTATCATTGATGGGCATCTGGGTTGGTTCCAGGTCTTTGCTATTGTAAACAGTGCCA
>CAUYLG010071762.1:0-18805 GCA_963573385.1 Cacajao melanocephalus | reverse complement strand
CAAGGTAGTCCTCCAGACCCCACTGTCTGTCTGTCTTCTCTTCCGCGCACTCTCTCCTCCAGGTTGTGAACATCTCCGAGTTGGGGTGAGGCCTCCCGCAGGCCGGGAGCCTCCTGGCAGACGTGCCGGTCCCCGACAGTTGCCCAGGCTGGAATGCAGTGGCATGATCACAGCTCACTGCAGCCTTGTCCTTCCAGGCTCAAGCAACCCTCCCACCTCAGCCTCCCACGTAGCTGGGACTATAGGTGTGCACCACCACACCCAGCTAATGTTTGCATTTTTTGTAGAGACAGAATCTTGCTCTGTCGCCCAGGCTGAAGTGCAGTGGCATGCTCACAGCCCACTGCAGCCTCAACCTCTTGAGCTTCAGCAATCTTCCCACCTCATCCTCCTTAGTAGCTGGAATTGCAGGCATGTGCCACTATATCCAGTTATATTTTTGCATTTTTTGTAAAGATGGGGTTTTACCACATTACCCAGGTTGATCTTGAACTCCTAGGCTCAAGCGATCCTCCTGCCTTAGCCTCCCAAAGTGCTGGAATTACAGGCATGAGCCACTGCCAGAGCCTTATTGCATACTTAATAGACTACAGAATAGTGTAAACATAACTTTTATATGCATTGGGAAATCCAAATATTTGTGTGACTTACTGTATTGCAATGTTTGGAGCTCAACCTGCAAAGTCTTCAAGGTATACCTGTATGACATTCTGGAAAAAATTGAACTAGGAAGACAGTAAGAAGATCAGTGGTTGCCAAGAGTTGGTAGGGAAAGGGATGAATAGGCAGAGCAAAAACAATTTTTATGCCAGTAATACTACTCCATATGCTACTATAATAGTAGATTATAATTTGTCTAAACCCATGAATATACAACACCAAGAGGGAACCCTAATGTAAACTACAGACTTTGGGTGATTATGATTGGGTGATTATGATTATGATGGTTCATGTATTGCAATGAATGTACCACTCTGGCCGAAGATGCTGAAAATGGGGGAAGCTATGCATGTGGTGGGGAAGGGCATATACAGGAAATCTCAGTGCTTTCTGTTTAATTCTACTATGAACCTAAAACTGCTCTTAAAGTATTTTAAAAAATAAATAAAAATACGTATACATAAAAATATGTAAAGTATTCTCAAAGTCCAATCTCTCTACCCCAGATCTAAAAACATTTAAGAATGTAGTATATATTATATTTCCTTATAGACTTTTTTTCTTTTGAGACAGAGTCTCACTCTGTCACCAGGCTGGAGGAAAGTGGCACAATCTCAGCTCACTGCAAACTCTGCCTCCCAGGTTCAAGTGATTCTCCTGCCTCAGCCTCCCAAGTAGCTGGGACCACAGGCGCACACCACCACGCCCAGCTAATTTTTGTATTTTTAGTACAGACGGGGTTTCACCATGTAGGCCAGAATGGTTTCCATCTTCTGACCTCGTGATCTGCCTACCAAAGTGTTGGGATTACAGGCGTGAGCCACCGCATGGCCTCTTTATAGACATTTTGATGTATAAATAAATACACAATTTTTGGCCAGGCACAGATGTCTCACACTTGTAATCCTAGCACTTTGGGAGGCCTAGGTGGGTGGATCACTTGAGGCCAGGAGTTCAAGCCTGGCCAACCTGAAGAAACCCTGTCTCTACTAAAAATACAAAAATTAGCTGAGTGTAGTAATGCACACCTGTAATCCCAGGTACTCCAGAGGCTGAGGCACAAGAATGGCTTGCACCTGGGAGGCAGAAGTTGCAGTGAGTCAAGATCACACCACTATACTCCAGCCTGGGTGACAAGAGCAAGATTCTGTCTCAAAACAAAAACAAAAACAAAAAAAACCATACTTCCGTTTTTTACAGATGGGGGGCAGTCTCACTACGTTACCTAAGCTGGCCTCAAATGCCTGGCCTCAAGTGATTCTTCCATTTTAGTCTCCCAAGTAACTGGGACTACAGGCATGAGCCACCATACCCAGCTATATGTTTTAAATAATGAGGATTTATTTATTTATTGTTATATTTATTCACATGTACACACATAACACATTAGTAGCAGACACTGTTAGTTGCTTATCCATTTCCTACCTCACCCTTGCTGATAAACCCTGATTTGTTTGTAGCAGTAATAGGTACAACTCCAGAAGATGCATGTTTAACTCATGACTATCCTGTTTCCTGCTATCAGCTACTGACTCTCCCAGGCTCCCTTGTAGCTAGGGTTGGCTATGTGAACAGTTCTGAGCAATGAAATGTAAGGGCACATTTACTGAGATAAGAATAAAAAGAGCCTTGATCCTTGATGGCATATTTAGTGGCTGACCCTTTCCTGAACTGCCTACCACCTCTGATCTCCTTGTAATAAGCGATAAATGGCCCTAGAGTTTAAGCCTGTGCTAGTCGTGTTTTCTGTTACTTGAAGCCAATGGCATGCTAGTAAACCAGCTCTGGGGGAGGAAAAATTTCCCCTGATTTGTAGTCTTTGCTGGCTTCCTTGATGAAAATGCTTTAAATACTCTCACTGTGGCCAATTTTTAAACAACCAGCATGAAGCCTGACTGCAGTTGTGAAAAATGAGCACATGTGGCTCTCAAGAGCCCTGTGCTCTCTCAAGTCCATATGAACCAGCTCTGGCACATCACTGCCTGAAGCCAAACAAATGGTAACATATGCATTGTAATTCTATACTTTTTCTTTACGTAATAGGCATAGACA
Organism: Cacajao melanocephalus; assembly: GCA_963573385.1. NCBI lineage: Eukaryota > Metazoa > Chordata > Mammalia > Primates > Pitheciidae > Cacajao > Cacajao melanocephalus. The sequence continues at coordinate 16,093 of CAUYLG010071762.1, read as the reverse complement.
TTTCTATATCAATATGAAAAAAATATACCTTTTTATGGCGGCATTATGATCTATTTTATAAACTCCCATAATTTATCCAGTCATTCAGATGTTTATTAACTTATTCCTTTTATTTAAAAAATAAAATACTGTCTATGTATATTTCACGTATTTGTCTTTTTAAAGTGATAGTAAAGAGTGGGAATGGTGGCTTATGCCTGTAATTCCATCACTTTAGGAAGCTGAGTAGGGGGAATCACTTGCAGCTAGAAGTTCAAGACTAGCCTGGACAATATAGTGAAATCCTATCTCTACAAATAATACAAAAATCAACCCGGCATGGTAGCACATGCCTGTAGTCCCAAGTATTTAGGAGGGTGAGTTGGGGGGATCACTGGAACCCAGGTTCAGGCTGCAGTGAGCCATGATCGACCTACTGAACTACAGTGTAGGTGGCAGAGTGACACCCTGTTTCAAAAAAAAAAGAAGAAATGCTTTAAAACAATTCCCTTGCTGTGCCCACCAAATATCAAGCTACTATATAATAAACTGTGCCCAATCCCAATCATATTCCTGACATTCCCTGAAAGCATTTAGCCCAAGCTCTAAAACCTTACAAATAATTGGTTCTAATTTTCTATCTTGAGACACTGTTAAGGCTCAGTCAAGGTGGTTACTTTCTTAATGCAGTAAAATCTAATACACTTAACTTTGCTTAATCAACAGTTTTTATAATGAGCTTTTGAGGAGTCACTATTTGACAACATATTTTAATTACTTAAACATACGACCAAGTTACCTTCCAGGAAGATTGTATCAACTTAAACAAATAAAAACATTGGGTGAAAGTGTCTACTTCCTTCTGCACTAGATGTTTAATCAGATAAATGTAAACTAAAAGGACACTAGAATAATGATATATCACTTTTTGCTTATCAAATTCCAAGCTGATAGGCAAAAAGTGATACATCGTTATTCTAGTGTCCTTTTAGTTTACATTTATCTGATTATTAATGAAGTTTAGCAACATTTAGAAATGATACTTTTATGTAACTGGAAGCATGAAATCACCTCCACACCACCACTGCCATCACAAATTAGAGAAGATAATTGTGCTAAGCCTAAGACGTTAACTTATAACCTTACAATGAATAATTGAAACGCTCTAGCCAAGATTCTCTAGGTAAGGTAGCATCCTCTAAATAAGCCTATTGTTAAGAAATGAGCCTATTTATCATTACTCCTTGCAGGTCTAAACAGAGCATAATTTGAAAGCAAAAATTAAGGCGTAGGAGTGAGGGCAATGGTGGAAGAAAGACATTAAAATCGGTGTGTAAACAATGTAATTACTCCAATATAAGTAGTGGTGTTCTTGCAAATTATAGGCAATAGGAAAGTGTTTCTCTTTCTACTTATAAGTTTAGACTAACATTCTCCAGTATTTATCCTCAACTGATATAAATGCATATATTTCTAATCCAATAGTTACCTACTCAATAGACTTCCAAACAAAATTAAAAGGTGCAGTTATCTCTGGTGGGAAGATCTGAAAGAGGTCCAAATTTGCTATTGGCCCATGTGGGACTGCAAGACAAGACTTCATCTCCCAAAGCTCATCTTAGACTTCCTTGTTGCTGCTCTGACCTATTGTTCTTAAAGAAATGACCCAAATTTAGAGAACCATACTCCTGGAGAGGAGACTGTACCCTATAATAAGACCAGCCCTGGTGGTTAGAAGGTGGGATCTCCTCTCCAAAAAAGGAAGCATTGTTACAGAAAGGAGGGGAGACCAAAGGACTGAAGAGAAAAGTTAAGAACCAAGTGAGTCTATAGTGGAGCCCTGGGCAGTGTATAGCCTCTTGAGAACCTTTGCTTCCAACCTTGCGAAAAGTCACATCTGGTCTATAGTTTCACATGTTATAAACTCCTCTTCAGAGCAACTAACAGCTTTATAGTTGGAGCTGTAGATGGAAGCGAGGACTAATTTATGAAGCAAGCTAAGCCTGCCTCATGTTACCTTCTTTTAGTCTATAGAAGCTCTTGTGGAGTTGTCGGCATTGATGTAAGAGGACATCGCAGTTAGTGAGTTTTAGATTGTAACCAGCGCAACCAAAGAAATGCAGAAGGATTGAGAGACCACTGACAGAGAGGTGGTGGTCAACTTGGAAGCAACTATGAGAAAAATTCCTCTCCTTTTAAAACACATACTTGGGCTGGGCACAGTGGTTCACACATGAAATCCTAGCACTCTAGGAAGCCAAGGAGGGCAGATCACTTGAGCCCAGGAGTTGAAGACCAGCATGGCCAACATGGCAAAACCCCTGTCTCTACTAAAAATAGAAACATTAGCTGGGCGTGGTGGTACACACCTGTAGTCCCAGCTACTTAGGAGGCTGAAGCAGGAGGACTGCCTCCTGGAGGCGGAGGTTGCAGTGAGCAATGATCGTGCCACTGCATTCTAGCCTGGGCGATGAAGCCAGATCCTCTCTTAAACCAACCAAAAAACACATATACTTGAGAAGGTTGACCTTTAAAGGGGAATGAAAGTTTAATAGTCATATACATGTGTTTTTCTGGATTTTCTATTCTGTTCTGTTCAATGGATCTATCTGTGTTCCAATACCACATTATTTTAACTGCTGTACTTTTGTAGTACCTTTAGTACCTTTTTTGTTTTTTTTTGAGACAGGGTCTTGCTCTGTCACCCAGGCAGTAGTACAGCAACACAATCTCAGCTCACCACAGCCTCAATCTCCCTGGCCTAAGCTATCCTCCTACCTCAGCCTCCTGAGTATCTGGGACTACAGGCACAGACCCCCAAGCCCAGCTAATTTTTGCTTTTTTCAAGTAGAGACAGGGTTTCACCATATTGCTGAGGCTGGTCTCAAATTCCTGGGCTCAAGCAATCTGCCTGCCTCGGCCTCCCAAAGTGCTGACATTTCAAGCATGAGCCACCACGCCCGGCTGTAGTACAATTTTTAACTAAATTTAACAGCAAAAGTATCTGTCCTTACATATTTTTTTTTGAGATGGAGTTTCACTCTTGTTGCCTAGGCTGGAGTGCAGTGGCGCGATCTCTGCTCACTGCAAACTCCGCCTCCTGGGTTCAAGCAGTCCTCCTGTTTCAGCCTCCCAAGTAGCTGGGATTACAGGCATGCACCACCACATCTGCTAATTTTTGTATTTTTGGTAGAGATGGGGTTTCACTATGTTGCCCAGGCTGGTTTCAAACTCCTGAGCTCAAGCGATCCAGTCACCTTGGACTCCCAAAGTGCTGGGATTACAGGCGTAGTTAGCCACTGTGCCGGCCTGTAAAGGTCTCTTACAGTTCTCTTATAAATCAAAACTTTCTTTGAATTTACTGAAATAGCCACCAGTTCAGCCAAAAAGTGATTTTTTTCAATTAAGAGAAAGATAGTAGACATAATTAGGCGTGTGTGACATTCTCTAAATTTTAATTTCATGTGACTGGGTGCAGTGGATTACGCCTGTAATCCCAGCATTTTGGGAGGCCAAGGCGAGTGGATCACCTAAATTCAGGAGTTTGAGACCAGCCTGGCCAACATGGTGAAACCCCGTCTTTAGTAAAAATACAAAATTAGCTGGGCGTGGTGGCATGAGCCTGTAATTCCAGCTACTCAGAAGGCTGAGGCAGGAGAATCGCTTGAACCTGGGAGGCAGAGGTTGCAGTGAGCCGAGATCACGTATTGCACTTCAGCCTAGTTGACAGAGCAAGGCTCCATCTCAAAGAAAAAAAAGTGTGAGAATTCTATAAAATTTGGAATAAAAATGAAATTACTAATATTATTTAATGGTTGTGACTGCTTATGTGCCAGTTACCAATTTAATATCATTGCTCCATTGCAAATCTACACTACTTTGGCCTGATTCATGATCAGTGCTGAACCTTATGATCATTTTTTTGCCCACAGATAAAATGTGGCAAAATGGTTCATCGGCAGAGGGAGCTAGAGTGACACTGCATGGCCACAGCTGCGGAAAGACACTTTTCAGTTGGGCTCCAGCCTTCTGTTTTTAGTCTTCACTACACAGCCTAACAAAGGAGCTCTAGGTGTGCCCTCAGTCTGTATAGTTCCTCTCCTTGAGATGACTTTAGACCAGGTCCAGGCACCTATATCCTCTAGCAACAGCCAACCCTTTCTGCAGACTGGTCCTGCCTGCCTATCCCCTCTGGCAATGGTGAATCACTTTTACAGGCCCCTCTAGAAAGTGTCTTCTCCATTGCTAGACTGTGTGGCTGTGTTTGTAGTAAATATGTCTTCTGGCCGGGCTCAGTGGCTCACGCCTATAATCCCAGCACTCTGGGTGGCCGAGGCTGGCGGATCATCTGAGGTCAGGAGTTCAAGACAAGCCTGGCTAACATGGTGAAACCCAGTCTCTACTAAAAATACAAAAATTAACTGGGTGTGGTGGTGTGTGCCTGTAATCCCAGCTATTCAGGAGGCTGAGGCAGGAGAATCCCTTGAACCAGGGGCAGAGGCGGCAGTGAGTCGAGATTGTGCCACTGCACTCCAGCCTGGGTGACAAGAGGGAAACTCTGTCTCAAAAACAAAAACAAAACAAAACAAACCACATGTTCTTTGAAGAGGTCTAAATCTCAGCTCTGGGGTGGTGGTTGCTGAGAGGAGCTCTTTCTCCTCTTCATCATTTTTTCTTCCTCAGCCTAGACGGATGAGCTGTTTTTCTGCACCTGCTACTTCTGGATTCTTTAGAGTCCTTCTTTACTCCTTTTTGAATTCACTCATCTCTTGCTAGTTAATAATTCTTTATACTAAACTTTCCCTTTAAAAAAACCGATCTGGTTTCTGCTTCCTGTCTGGTCCCTGAGTGATATATTTAGAAACATACTTTTTTCATGTACAAAGACTGGTACAATAATTGTCTTCAAAAATTTTTTGCATCAGGTTATTAAGTTCCAATGTTTTTGTCAATCAGGGGCCACTGTAATAACCTTGTGGCACAAATTAAAAAGCCCTGGAGTCTCCTTGGAGTGCTCCTATTCCCAGGATAATGATTGACTATATGCTTATATATTAATTTTCTGTTACCCCTCAAGAAATCATTCCACTGTCTTCTATTTTGATAATGTTCTGATATTTTTCATCTTGGGGAAGAGACCTCAGAGAAAAATAGCCCTTGAGCCTTGAGGAAAAGGACCCATATAAGTGACTGTAAACATCTAACACTACACCAAAACTCTGGGGTGTTGATGCTTAGAACCATTTCTTTCAAGTAAAGAAACTTACTCATCCTTAAGTTACAAGAAAGCCCTATGGGCCAGAAACCACAGGATCATGAGGAGAGAGTGTCCCCCCAAGACTTTCACATCAAGATGACTGCACGAAGTTGACAGCTTCCATCAGAAACTCATGAAACAAGACCTAGATGACTGGAGTCACAGATTGTCATGCTTACATCAACAGGCTTTTTGTTCATTATTTTTCAAGCTATTTTCTTTCTTTCTAGTTGCTTTGAAGTTTTGGATTGTTACCTTTAATACCTATAAGGTCCTTATCCTTAATAATGCATTTTGTCTCCTTAATCACTCCTTGGTAAAAGTCTAATGCTTGGCTATAACTTTTCGTAATTTGGCTAAAACACAAAAATCAAACTATTGGGTTTATATTCTCTTTCCAGTTAGGTGCCTTCATTTTCCTTTTATACTCTGTGTAATAAATCAGTAGTTAAGTTGTTTTGCTCTGGAAAAAAAAAATCAGTACTTTCCTAATTAATTGGAGTCAACCACTAAGTGACTTTTTTTACAGTAACACAACAGATCAGACAGCCGGAAACATAAAATCCCCCATCATATTCTACTCCATAGAAACAATACTCAGGGACTATATAATAAACAATTTGGCAATTTTGCAGGTCTTTGTCCCCAGCTCCTGGGAGATAATTGCCTTTTTTTTTTTTTTTTGAAACAGAGTGTCACCAGGCTGGAGTACAGTGGCACAATCTCGGCTTACTGCAGCCTCCACTTCCTAGGTTCAAGCAATTCTCCTGCCTCAGCCTCCTAAGTAGCTGGGATTACAGACGCATGTCATAGCACCTGGCTAATTTTTGTATTTTTAGTAGAGATGGGTTTTCACCATGTTGCCCAGGCTGGTCTCAAACTCCTGAGGTAAAGTGATACACCTGCCTCAGCCTCCCAAAGTGCTAGGGCTAGGATTACAGGCATGAGCCACCTCGCCTGGCCCTCTTTTATTTATTTTTGTTGTTGTTGTTTGTTTTTGTTTTTTGAGACAGGGTCTCACTTTTTTGAGACAGCGCCCAGGCTGGAGTGCAGTGGTATGATCTTAGCTCACTACAACCTTTGCCTCCTGGGCTCAAGTGATCGTCCCACCTCAGCCTCCCAAGTAGCTGGGATTACCAGCACACACCACCACACCCAGCTTATGTTTGTATTTTTTGTGGAGGTGCCATTTTGCCATGTTGCTTGGGCTGGTCTCAAACACCTGGACTCAAGCAATCTGCCTACCTCAGCCTCCCACAATGCTGGGGTTTTAGGCATGAGCCATCGTGCCTGGCCCTGGGAGATTAATTTCTAAAACCTTAGAATTGTCCAAGTGATAGGAGTATCTTTGTTATTCATTGTGAACCCCCAAATCACACCTGATAATTTCTATTAGTGAAGAGCTTCAGATGTGGGCTTGCCCTGCCAGAAAGACCAACCATGTGATTAGAGGGTTGGGGCTCTGAGCCATGTGATGTCAGCTTGACCTTTGAGAAGAGAGGGGATAGAAATTCAGTTCAACCACATGCACAATGATTCAATCAATCATGCCTATGTCATGAAACCTCAACAAAAACTCTGGCCACTGAAACTTGGATGAGTTTCCCTGGCTGGCAACACCCCTTGATTATTTTCACACTTTGAGTCTGGGCAGGCAACATATCCCTGAAGACAATGGGAGCTCTGCATTTGGATCCCTCCCAGATGTCACCTGATACATCTCGTCTTTTGGATGGTTCTGATTTGTATCTTTTTGCTGTAATAAAATGATAATACATATAGAACTTTTAGTGAGTTCTGTGAATCTTTTTAGTGAATTATCAAACCTGAGGGTGGCTGTGGGAACCCCTGAATTTATAGCCAGCTGGTCAGAAGTGAGAGTTGCCCTGGAACCCCCAAACTTGTGGCTGTTACCTAAAGTAAGGGCAGTCTTGTGGAGAACTGTGTCTACAGACTTTGCAGTTTAACAAACTCATTATAGAAAACTCTTGCAGGAACTAGCTTTTGTAACCAAAAGAAATCAGTCTTGGAAAGGATTTTTAAACAGGTGAGGTATATTCAAAGATAATTTCACTTTTGCTGATCTTGTCACAAGAAAGGCACACTAGTGGGCTTAACCCCAAGCCTTTTTGTGTTTGCTTGTTTTTGAAACAAGGTCTCATGTTGTCACCCAGGCTGGAGTGCAGTGGCATGATCCTCCTGTCTTGGCCTCCCAAAGTGCTTGGATTACAGGCATGAGCCACTGTACCCAGCCCTTTTTTGCTTTAGACCTACCTGGTGATAGCTTTATCACAAATATCACTTTTTGACACCAAACGACACTTGTATAACATTGTAAAACATTACCTTACCATCTGACAACAACTTCAGAGGGTATTATCACCAAAAATAAGGTTGCTCCCTTGCACCTAGTGTTAAATTCATGGGACAAAAACTAACTGTACTAGCATATTGGACACAGACATGTTATCTTGGTCAACTGATGCCCGCTTTCAGGATAGGCCCTGATGTCTCCTAAGGTTCATTTTCACGCACAAATTTCCATTCTCCATCTCCCAAACATCTTTAAATAATTTAATTCAACAAGGAGGAAATCTGGGCCTTGATTAGAGTTCAAAAGCTAAAAACTGAAGGGAAATTTTGGACTGCTTTCTTCTACACAAAGACTTTCCATGTTACGCTTTCTAAGAGGCCTGAAAAGTAAGAGTAATCCTACGTGCTACGGTCCAGAAGATAGTAAAGGAGTTCCCTGTCTAAGACCAGGGCCTTACCTAGGAATTTTATAAAATGGGACAATGTTTCCAAATAGACAGGAATTAGATATAATATTAAGTTCTTAAAGGAGAACATGTACTGCCCTGTCTCAAAGACCAGGAAGATTTCAGAGCGGAGCTCAAGATGAAGACAGGGAATATACAGATCTTAGAAGAGTTGCTCTATGCCTTCAACACAAATGCTTCCTTTTTCTTGGTTTTACCTTTCTGACCTTCTTCTCAACTTTAGAAGAAAGCTTTTATTGCCCTTAGGAATGACCAAGTGTGGCCTATTGGTAGTGTAGGGTAGGTATGGGGCTACAGGAATTTTTTTTTTGAGACGGAGTTGTTCTGTCACCAGGCTGGAGTGCAGTGGCATGATCTCAGCTCACTGCAACCTCCTCCTCCCGTGTTCAAGCGATTCTCCTGCCTCAGCCTCCCGAGTAGCTGGGACTACAGGCATGTGCCACCATGCCCGGCTAATTTTTTGTATTTTTAGTGGAGACGGGGTTTCACTGTGTTAGCCAGGATGGTCTTGATCTCCTGACTTCGTGATCTGCCCACATCAGAAAGTGCTGGGATTACATGAGTGAGCCACCATGCCTGGCCAGATTTTTAAAAATATTATAAGATCACATGAGGCTCAACTCAGCACAACAGATTCAAGGATTACACATGGTTATCAAAGCCATGATGCCAAAGCAAGGAACCGTATACGTTCTCTGAGCTGTTCTTTAAACATATGTCTTTATAGGCCTTGGTGGTAAGGCTGCTGACCAAGGTCAAGAATTTCCTGCTCACTGTTTCTTTTCATCAGGAAACCGAATAACACATGGGATCTGCTATTTGTTTTTCTAATTTCCTCTCTATTGCAATGACCCTAGTCTCCTACTAGTAAGTTAGAACAAGAAGTGTTCTTTTTAGGATAATTAAAAAGTTTTGGAGATACAGAGTGACGATGGTTGTACAACAATGTGAACGCAATGAATGCCATGGAACTGTAAACTGAAAAATGAATAAAATGGTAAATTTTGTCATGTATATTTTACCATACCTAGAGTCAGCTCGGCCGTACAGACCCCCCACCCAGGCGGTGCTGAAGGAACTGAGAGGTAGACACGCAAACAGAACAGCAAAGTAGGTCTATGGGGGGCACGGGGAGGGCAGCAGCCTTCCAAACTGAGAGCCTCAGGGCTAACAACATTCCAGGCTGGAGGCCCCAACTAGACACTGACCCATGCATTTATTCTCTCTGAACAGGTGATCATTATTAACAAACAGGTGTTCGGTGTTTTCTCAGAATACAAAACATGCCAAGTAGTCAGCTGGTGCCTGCTTACCGCTGATCACAAACAACCTAAAAAGTATTCTCCATAAGGGAGCTATGGGGGCAGGGTTGGCTATCTTAAAGAATTGTTTCAACAGGTGTGTGATATTTATATATTGTCCTGCCACTTTGGAATGCCCCAAGTAGTTTTCTGCTTGGTGGGGGCAGCTAGATTTTCCTTGCCATTGTTCTTCCTAGCAAACAATATATTCTATCTTACACTCAGCATTCATCAACATTCATAAACTTAACATTTCTCAACATTATCACAATAAGAAAATGCTTTTGGCCGGCATGGTGGCTCATACCTGTAATCCCAGCACTTTGGGAGGCCGAAGCAAGCAGATCATGAGGTCACGAGTTTGAGACCAGCCTGGCCAACATGGCAAAACCCCATCTCTACTAAAAATACAAAAATTAGCGGGACGTGGTGGTGCGTGCCTGTAATCCCAGCTACTCAGGAAGCTGAGGCAGGAGAATCACTTGAACCCGGGAGGCAGATGTTGCAGTGAGCTGAGATCACACCACTGCACTCCAGCCTGGGCGACAGAGCAAGACTCCACCTCAAAAAGAAAAAGAAAGAAAAAATTTTTTAATGTGGCTATCTCGGAATTTGTAAGCCTCCTGAAATTTAAAAAAAAAAAAAACTTTGAAAAATAAATTTTTTTTAAGACGAGGTCTCACTCTGTCACCAGGCTAAAGTGCAGTAGCATGATCTCAGCTCACTGCAACCTCCACCTCCTGGGTTGAAGCGATTCTCCTGCCTCAGCTTCCCAAGCAGCTGGGACTACAGGCATGTACCACCACGCCAGCTAATTTTTGTATTTTTAGTAGAGACAGGGTTTCACCATGTTGGCCAGGCTGCTCTTGAACTCCTGGCCTCAAATGATCCACCCACCTTGGCCTCGCAAAGTGCTTGGATGACAGGTGTGAGCCACTGCACGTGGCCCAAAAATCTTTAAAAATTTTATGGTGCCATATTGATAGTAATTTAGAACAGAAAACAAAGGTAAACATTCAACATATCTCTTTTCCTCTTTCTTCATCTACCCTAACCAGTAGGCAAGAAGTAGGAATGGGTAAAAACACACTAAATTGAATCTGAGGGTCTCAACTATTCTAAGCTGAAATAATGAAATCAGATTGAATTAGAAGATAGGAATTCAGTACAATCTGAATTATATTTTCAGAACTAATTCTACATCCTATTTTTCCCCTTACCTAAATTTTCAGCAAAAAAATGAAAGCTTGTGACAGCTTCCCAGCTGTGCTGCTGCAGAACATTTATGGCCATTTCCTCAGCCCTGCAGCTGTTTGGATGATTGTATTGTATGTACGTGTAAATCCACACTTCAACTTCATAATGAGCATGGTCATATTTCCCCTTCCTATACATGTACAATACAGTGAAATTATGCCTATGATCTAAATAGTTTATGACATTTAGTCTCATACAAAGGGGAAATGTATAACTGCACTACAAAAAATAAATTCTATCCTTCTAAATAGTCCTCAAAAACCTGTTCTGGCATTCCTCAATAATGTTGTTGACTATGGAGAAAATGCTCTAAAGCCACCATCAGTGTACTGCTTATTTATGCTGTTAAATTACAGATTTTATGAGACAAGTACGCTTCTGTGAATGCATACAACACTAAATAATTTTTTTTCTTTTTTTTTGAGACAGAGTCTCACTCTGTCACCAGGCGCCAGGCTGGAATGCAGTGGTGCAACCTCGGCTCACTGCAACCTCCGCCTCCCGGGTTCAAGCAATTCTCCTGCCTCAGCCTCCCAAGTAGCTGGGACTACAGGCTCACGTCACCACGCCCAGCTAATTTTTTTTTTGTATTTTTAGTAGAGACGGGGTTTCACCATGTTGGCCAGGATGGCCTTGATCTCTTGACCTTGTGATCCACCTGCCTCCCAAAGTGCTGGGATTACAGGCGTGAGCCAACACCAGATAATTCTAAATCCCAGAAGTCCATGTCACTGAAACACTACAAAGAGAAAAATAATTTCCGAATAGTCTGTGGAAATAAAATTACAGCCTAGTTTTCTTAGTTCTAGATTCACATTTTCATGGTGTTTCTTTTGGCTTTATGTGGTTTAAATTATTATTTATATCTTCCTTTACAAACATATTTATATAGCTTTTTCAATACTGTTTATAAAATATTCCTTAAATCCGGCCAGGCACAGTGGCTCACGCCTGTAATCCCAGCACTTTGGGAGGCTGAGTTGGGCAGATCACAAGGTCAGGAGTTCAAGACCAGCCTGGCCAACATGGTAAACCCCATCTCTACTAAAAATACAAAAAAAAAAAATAGCTGGATTTAGTGCCGTGTGCCTGTAATCCCAGCTACTCAGGGGGCTGAGGCAGGAAAATTGTTTGAACCCAGGAGGCAGAGGTTGTAGTGGGCCGAGATCGTGCCACTATACCACAGCCCAGGTGACAGAGTGATACTCTGTCTCAAAAAAATAAATAAATGGCTGGGCGCAGGGGCTTATGTCTAAAATTCCAGCACTTTGAGAGGCCGAGGCAGGTGGATTACAAGGTCAGTAGTTTGAGACCAGCTGACCAAAATGGTGAAACCCTATCTCTACTAAAAATACAAAAATTAGCTGGGCATGGTGGTGTGTGCCTGTAATCCCAGCTACCTGGGAGGCTGAGGCAGAAGAATTGCCTGAACCCGGGAGGCAGACATTGTAGTGAGCCAAGATCGCGCCACTGCACTCGAGCCTGGTGATAGAACGAGACTCTGTCTTTAAATAAATAAATAAATAAAAATTTATTTAAAAAATAAGTAAAATATTCCTTAAATCCTATATAACAAAAAAAATTACTGTTTACATCAAATTTGTAACATAAATACTAGGATAATATTATGAAGATTTGAAAATTTAAGCTCCCTGAAAGGTAAATAAAGAACCCATAGGGAGATAGAATTCAATTCCCTTCTTGACCTCCAAGAGCTGTTTATTTGTTGCTCTATGTTGGTATTTTTTACTTTCTCTCTTGCTTTATTGATATTTTTGTACTTTGAGCTCCTGTGGGGGATAGGGATGATATAGTTTGTTTGTTTGCTTGTGATGGAGTTTTGCTCTGTCGCCCAGGCTAGAGTGCCGTGGTATGATCTCGGCTCACTGCAACCTCTGCCTCCTGGGTTCAAGTGATTCTCCTGCCTCAGCCTTCTGAGTACCTGAGATTACAGCCTCCTGCCACCATGCTGGGCTAATTTTTGTATTTTCAGTAGAGACAGGGTTTCTCCATTTTGGCCAGGCTGGTGTCGAACACCTGACCTCAGGTAATCTGTCTGCCTTGGCCTCCCAAAGTGCTGGGATTACAGGCATGAGCCATTGCGCCTGGCCAGGGATGATATTTCAGATGCTCATTAAATATCTGATAGTGAATACATATTGGTTAGAAAAAATAAAAATGGGAGATCTATATCACCCAAAGATAAATTACTAGCCAGAAGTAATGGTTCACAAACACATTTATGCAGGAGAGAACAAGCTGGCTATGCTGGACAACAGATAAGAATTGCACCCAGAATAGAGAAACAGGAGAGGAAGGCCAACAGAAATGTAAGAAACAAGAACATACACATTCAAAAACGATCAATAAAAGTTAAATGATCCAGCGCTGGCAGCATAGTGAAACCTATCTCTACAAACATTTTTAAAAATAGCCAGGCATGGTGGTGCACACCTGTAGTCCCAGCTACTTGGGAGGCTGAGGTGGGAGGATCGCTTGAGCCTGGGAGCTGGAGGCTACAGTGAGCTGTGGTTGTGCCACTGCACTCCAACCTAGGCAAAAGAGCAAGACCCTGTCTCAGAGAAAAAAAACAGTTAAATAACAAGATTTCCTGGCAGCATCTTGTAGCCTAAATCCAAAGAAGAGACTCCCTTATCCCTCTAGGAGAGAGGTACCAGGGCAGAGGAAACCCAGTTTGCACAGTGAGATCATTGAAGACAGACTGTGCTTCAAGACTTAAAATACTGGCCAGGACAAAAGAGAGAGAAAAAATAGACTAAGACAGTCCCAACCCTCCAGGCTATTTTAACTCCCTATTAGTTAGGGATTCAATTTCCATTTACAGAGTTTACTTAGTGCAGTGGTTTGTTCTATGTCAACTTGATTAAGCTGGATTACATTTCCACAATTTTCTTCTCTGGAGAGTTCCAAATTAGAGTTGGCCAAAAGATGATTTTGACTAAGATTTGGGAGGTAGAAGTGAAGCAGGAACCATAGTGCCCAAAAGTCATTGTGGTTAGACACAGAAAGAGGCAGACATAGAGGACCAGCAGTTTCCAGCTTGTCCTTATTCTTTTCCAATCCACATCTGGCTCTTCTTCCCAACTCCTGATCCTGCTGACCAACAGTGGTCCCAGACCCAGCACACACTTAGCAGCTAACTCACTGAAGTGGTAGCTAAACCATGGTACAGCTTTCCGTAGGTCTTCTCAAAAGCCTTCTTACAGCGCTAGTTTGGCAGCTGCATTTGCTTGGCTTCTCAGGTTGAGTTGTTACTACCTCTCTAATCTTCCATCATACCTGTTGGACCTTCACTTCTACACTTCTTCCCAAAATTGTATAAGGTCTACTTCCTATTAAAAAAAGAAAAAGGAAACTCTTGTCCCAAAACTCCTAGTGGTTCTGCTTCACTAACTGAAAATGTTATTAATGTCAGAAGAAATTAGACTTACAGAATCATTCTCAAATAATTATTTATGGTTTAAAGTTACAGTTTAAAAACATTGGTGTTGCTTGTAGCAGTTTGAAATACGTGATATTAGGAGAACACTTACAGGTGCCTGGTGTGAAGTGTGAAATGACTAAATCTGATTAGATCTCTGATCTCACAGAACTTTGAAACTAGTGAGGGAGACATAAGATTTATCCAAATGAATTACGTAGATATTTATGCATATGTATGCCAGAAATTGTTTTGCTTATTACATTACTGTTCACTACCCCTTTCTCACTTGTACTTTGCAGTTAGGAGTGACTATGTAACAGAATTCTGTCCAATAAGGCATAACACACCTGCTGAGTGAGACTTTGGCGAGAGCTTCTGTTTTCTAAATAAAAAGAGGTGGAATTGATAAGCCTATTCTTTCATCCTATGCCCTTTCTTCTATCTGAAATTCAGATGTGGCTCCAAGAAGAGCAGTCATCTTCTGTTCATCAGTCAGCTCAGTAAACATGAGACAAATGCCAAGTAAATTGAAAGATACCAGCGCTCAAATCATCCAGCTACAGTGCTAGCATTTGTCTATCTCTTGACATCTTTTGCAAAAGCCAACTGAAAGCATTTTTAACTGAGAAAATGTTAATTTTAAAATAAGTACTACAGAAAGTAATGAATATAGGATTTTAGGATAGGATGATGAGGCTTAGAAGAAGAGACATTAAGAGGTAAGACAAAGTTTGGATGTTTAAGAGAAGGAAAAAATGGATACGCAGAAAATGATTGAAGGGCATTTCAGAGAAAGAGAATGGTGTGAAGAAAGGCACATGGAGAAAAGTATAAAACAAGACATTTATATATATATATATATATATATATATATATATATATATGGTTTTTTTTTTTTGAGACAGAGTCTTGCTCTGTCACCCAGGCTGGAGTGTAGTGGTGCAATCTCAGCTCACTGCAACCTCTGCCCCCCAGATTCAAGTGATTCTCCTGCCTCAGCCTCCCAAGTAGCTGGGATTACAGGCACCTGCAACCATGCCTAGCTAATTTTTTTCTAGTTTTAGTAGAGATGGGGTTTCACCATGTTGGCCAGGCTGGTCTCAAACTCCCAACCTCAGGTAATCCATTGCCTGGACCTCCCAAAGTGCTAAGATTACAGGCGTGAGCTACTGCACCCAGTGCAAAACCAATATTTTAATTCCTGCATGAGGTAAGGAGTTTCTATAGTAGGGTAGTACATTGAGAATATAAAGAAAAGAAAGTTACTAGGATAATGTAATGACAGGAAATATTTACCAAAGTCCTTTTATGTGCTAGGCACTGTATCCTGGGGATACAGTCATAAACAAAACAGAGACCCTGCCAATTCTCTTGGAGATGAAGGGTAAGGTATGAATGATGAAGGGAAAGCACAGAATGTAAACTAATTTTTCCCTCCAGAAGCTTGGTGACAAATGGAAGGAGAAAAATGGGTCAACTGGACATTATAAATAAAATAAATATAAAACGTCTCTGGAAGGTGGAAAGAAGGTAGAGCAGCTAGGCATCTTAGGATCCAAGACATGACAATGTAGTGAGTTCCCTGCTGGGTTTCCTTTTGCTTTATACATTTCGGACTGGGTGCTGGATGAGCCAGCAACTGGAAATACCCCAGGAAAAACCTGCTCCTTCTAGCCAACTAGGAAAGAGGAAGTCTAACAAGACAAAAACATTTTAGACCATAGTTGCCCTACTCTAACCAAATGCCTTGGAAAAAACTGTGGCCCCTAACACCCTGATAAAGGAAGGAAACTTGAAGCATCAGGGAAAAAGAAAAAAAACAATGGAAAGAGTAAAAATATGGGTAAATACAATATACTTTACTTCTCCTCTTGAGTTTTCTAAATTATGTGTGGGGTCTTTTTTTTTTTTTTTTTTTTTTTTTTTAAGAGACAGAGTCTCATTCTGTCGCCCAGGCTGGAATGCAGTGGCATGATCATAACTCACTGCAGCCTTGAATTCCTAGACTCAAGCAGTTGTTCCACCCTAGCCTCCTGAATAGCTAGGGCTACAGGGACATGCCACTACACCCAAC